>JAHLJT010001072.1:0-21346 GCA_031308135.1 Acheta domesticus
GTTTTTTCACCGAAAGGTTTATGTGCTGTTAAATCTGTTGTAACTTCACTACATGACGCTGTAGAACAAGACTATTCACGTCAAATGCAACCCGCAACACTTTCGTCAGGATTTTGAATATATATCGTTAAATAACTCCTAAATAATGCGTTCTATGACCTTAAAATCTAAAATTTTGAGGTCGAAATGCTTAAAGAAAAGTTTCTTACTCCGTAATCTACAGGATGAGCGCTTCTTAAACATTCTATTACATTTTTGATGGTCCGGCGTTTCCGATATTACCTCACCTGCTCAGAGACGTGCAGAATCTACAATTAAATGTGAATGAGAATGACAGAGAGCGGCAGAGACAGACAGGGACAGGACAGGGGAGGGTGGGAGGGAGAGACGGTGAGAGGGTGGATGGGAGGGGAAAGGGAGATGAAAGGCAGAACGACGGTCTGCCGGGTTTTCCTAGTAATATAATAATTATTACATGTAATGCTATTATTTATCTCATCTCCGTTGTAAGCATTCTCTCATAATGTACCCATTGCCGAAGATATTAATACACGAAAAAATCGATGGATATGTATGTGTGTTCGTGTTCGGCTTAACTCAACAACGTCATTTCAACAAAACTTGGTATATATTATTACTGAGAAATTACAATGACGAAAAGAATACACTGGGGTGGGGGTAAGACTCCTAGAGGGGTGTATAGGACTGAAAAACGTTTTACTTTCCGGTGTACGTATGGATATACGGGAGTAATATATACTAGAATATAAAGTTTAATATGCGAGAAAAAACGGCGAATTTTTGGCAGAAAAAAATTCATTGCCTGGCCCTGATAACGAAAAATTGGATTAACCATTGCTAAATTAAGGGGAAAAATCCCCTTACACGTGGTGTAGCCAGAATCCCTTTTTGTAAGTCCGCGATACCGAAAAACCAATTGAAAGCAAAACGTCCGTCTGTCCGTCCTTCCGTCCGTGTGTGAACACCCCTAGCGCCTGAACCATGCGTAGGATTTTTCCACAATTGGGAATTCCCTCTCCATCTGGCTCTAGTAAGTACTATTTTGAAAAACGTTCTTCAAAATTTGGGAGTACTTTATATGAACCCCCCGGACATGATCAAAATTTGCTCAAAAGCGGCTCCAAATTGTTTCTTTAAATTTCTTGTAACAATAGAGTAAAATACATACAATACAATAATGTGGCATAGGTTCTATTTTGAAAGTTAACTCTGAATTTTCGAAAAATCGCAAACGTTTGAATTTTTTCTCGGCGTCTTTCTCAAACTCACAAAATTGCAGGTTGGAGATTATTCCTTTAAATAAAATTTGTTCTTCTTTGTGGTTCTTTAAGGTCATGTTCATTTTTTAAAAAATTGTAGCAGTTTTTCGCGCAATATTGGGTGCAATATGTGCTATTTAAAAAATACAAAAAACAACATTTCTCAAAACAGCTCCAATTTTTTTTCTTTAAACCTTTTGTAGGCATACTACTAAATGTACTCTATGAGATGACATAAACGTCGTAATGCTCTATTCTTTTGTTTTTCCAAAAATTAAAAATATAAAGATTTTTTTACTACTTGTCTCTCACGTCGCTAATATTTGTACTAGCGGCAATTTGTTCCACATTATTTATTTATGAGTATATTTTCTTTATAAATGTCACATAAACACTTTCTCGAAAACTCAACCGTTTTCTGGACAAACTGTTTTCAAAATTCCGCATTTTCAGACACGTATAAAACGTCGCATTTTCTCAAAAACGGCTCATAACATTCACACATTTTCTTCAAACTTTTCGAACGGATAGTGTTAATTGCACTCTTTAAAATGACGTAAAGGGTCATTTTGAGGTATCTTTTTTTAGTTGCTTTTTTTTCTTCAAAAATTACACAAATAGTAATTTTTTAAAGATCTCTCATATCGTCAATATGCACGTTTCCCATAATTTGTAAACACTATTGTATTAGTGAGTTAAAGTGCTTTAAATGACTTCAAATAAAAGTTTTTTCGAAACACAACAGATTCCTGTGATAAAGTGCTTCAAATTCGTATTTACAGTAGTGCTTTTAACGCTATTCTCTTAAAAGCGGCTCCAAATTTTTCACAAAGAAATTGACATATTGGACGAGGTTTTACTGTTCTTTTAATATTTTTAAAATTATATTTACGTTCTACTATTAAAAAACAAAAAAAACAAAAATGTTAATATTAATATCATATATATTATTTTCGTTAAAACCGTGAATTTGTTGTCCCTCTACTCGGCTCATAGTGAACGGATTTTAACAAATGAGGTACCAAAAAAAAGATAAAAAAATCAGGAAGGGAGGTCACTAAATATTGCAATCACGAAGCTTTTCGTTATTAATAAAATGCTAGGAAACTTTTGTTGTTTTGAACTTTTCAGGCTGGGTAGTTAGCGTGCCCTCCGCGCGCTGCCTGTCAAGATGGCGGTTATGCGCACACCATCCGCCACAGGAGAACTCACGTGGTTGTCGCATGTGAATCGAAGCGGCGGGAAGCGGAAATCTGTTGTGCGTTCCGTTAAGACAAACATGTGTGCGACCTATTTATCAATTGTGTTGTAAGTGTTCAATGTAAAATTTTGTGTATGTTCTTTATATAATCTTATGTGATATCTACGTTCTGTTTTAACGTCCTACAGTTTCCCTTCAGTGCGATGTAATCGCACGGTTCAGCTAGTTAGTTAATAAAAGTAATATGAGCGGCGATAGATGGCAGCTGGCGTAGTTTTTTATGGCACGTCCGAATTGCTAACTGATACCAAAGGAAATAGAAAAACGAATACGGCAAAGTCCGTGCTATGCTCGCTAGTTTTTTTGTTATAGTTTTTTGTCCTCAAAACGTCCATTCGACTGTCTGTCCATTTGTGAACACGAATACCGCGTAAACCATCGTACTAGATATTTTACAAGCTGGTAATTCCCCAGGCGATCGGGCTCGACTCGAGGCGTTACGTTTTGAAAAACTTTCTTGAAATTTGGGGTATTTTAAATGAAGCCTGCCGGGACATTTTCATAATTATCTCAAAGCGGCTCCGACTTTTTTCTTTAAATTTCTTGTAAGAATAGAGTAAAATATACTTATTAAGGTGGCATGGTCCGATTTTTACGGTTCACTCTGAATTTTCGAAAATTGCAAAAGTTTGAATTTTTTCGTCGTTCCAACTACAAATTTGAAGATAAATTTGTAGTTGGAAAAAACGGCAAAAAATTCAAACTTTTGCAATTTTCGAAAATTTTGTGTAGATTTTTCCTTCATTAAATTTGTCCTCCGTAGTGAGTTTCTTTCATTAACGCCCACGTACATATTTTTGATTATTTTAGCCGTTTTTATATATATTATATTATATATTTAGCCGATTATATAGCGTGCATGTGTGCAATTTAAAAAAACAACAAAAACAAGATTTTCTCAAAAACGGCTTGAAATTTTTTTTTTAAACTTTGGTAGGGATAGTATTATATGTACTCTATGAGATGATATAAACATCTTTGCCCTTTTCTTTTGTTTTCAAAAATTACAAAATTGTATTTTTTTGTCTCTCACGACGTTAATATTTACATTAACGATAATTTGTTCACATTATTATATTTATGAGTACATGTCCTTTAAATAATGTCAGATAAAGTTTCTCGAAAACCCAACCGTTTGAAGTGAAAACTAGCTTCAAACTTCAGAAACGCAGAATTTTCCTCATAAATTGCTCCAAAGTTTTTCTTCAAACTTATCGAACGGATAATATTAATTGCACTTTTTAATATGTCGTTAATTTCATTTTGGGGTATTTTTTTTAATTACACAAATGTAATTTTTTTGAAAGATCTCTCACACATTAATATGTACATTTCGAGCAATTTGTAAACACTATTATATTTGGGAGTTAAAGTGCTTCAAATGACCTTTTAAGAAGTTTTTCGAAAACGCAAACATTTTCTGACAAAAAGAGCTTCAAATTTTGAATTTACAGTAGCGCTTAAAAGCCATGTTTTTAAAAACGGCTCCAATTTCTTTTAAAAAAAAATTGCTAGTTAGGACGATGTTTTACTAGTTTTTAATATTATTCAAATAATATTTCTGTTCTAGTATTAGGAAAGCGAAAAATTAAGAAAATGTCAAAAAAAATGAACTTTGGGCGACGATAGATGACAGCTGGCAAGAGTATGTGGCAAGTCCGCTAATCGAGACCAAAGGAAATATAAAACTAATACAGGAAACTAATACATTTTTGGAACATCCCTAGTTTTCACATACGTAGCAAGAGTGGTAAATAAAGTGGTGCTGGTCCAACTTTCGGCGCATCCTGTGAATTTTCAAAAATTGAAAAAAAATCAAAATGGTAAATTCGAATTTTTCGCGCCATACATAAGTAATTTGATTGGTGTTTAGAGGAAGTTGGACGTTCTGATAATCCATTCTTGCTTAACTTAATAAATTAACTTATTGTAACAAATCGTAGAACCATGGAGAATCCTTAACGACAATAAATATTAGTGTGAAATGAGGTTTACAGACAGATAAAATTTTAACCCATGGTTGTTTGCCAACGTTTGTTCTGATGATGGAAATATATTTACGTAGACGATGGCGTGTGTTAAAATGGTTACTTCTACTGACCTGTACACCTGACTTCAATAAATCGTAGAACATTTCGCTCGAAAACTTGTACCTGTATTCAGTTGCAATATTAATGCATATTATGTAAGCGCTACATATATTGCGAGGTACGAGCTTTCTCATTTGCTCGATGCGTGTAATATCGAAGTTATTAATTTGGAATATTTATTGCTTTGAGCGTTTCGTTCAGGGCCTTGAGACCATTCTAATTTCTATCCTTTAAGATTTAAAGCCTCGAGAAATACTCTGAGAGCAGGAAAGAATGAAACGAATTTGAAAAATAATGAATGTTATAACAATAATTTACCCAATATGAATCATATTTGTACTCTATTCCACAATTTGTACTCTCAATGTATTGATGATTCTTTCAAACAATCCTCAAACTTTAATAGAAATTAGTCCAACTAGGTTTTCCTCTCTTAAAAAAATGATTTAAGAGTAACATGAAAGAAAAAAATGTAAAAAATTGAGAACTATAACTTTTGTACGAACACTTATTACGATAATTTGATATTAATACCGTACGCAGCTTGTATTCAATGCAGCGATGAATATTTGAGAAGTTCATTGTTGGGTGGCAACATGGCTAGAAGAGAGGTGGTTTTATTAACATTAATGTTACAAAGTCTCTAGGTTCAATAAAATGGTACATTAAACTTTATTAATGGCGGAAGAATAAAGATATGTATATATATATAATCTTCCCGCCATACACAGATATGCATGAGCTGGACGTAGTTTATGGAACTGGACATTACGAGGACATATTCGTAGTTTCGTATGCATTCGTAAAGCGAGATATTGGATCACTTTTTGTTCGGGATGTTCAATTCATGTGCGCGCGCGCACGCACGCACACACACACACACACACACACACACACACACACACACACACACACACACACACACACTAAGCTGTATCGAAAAAAATAGAATTCAATGACTTAATGAAAAAATTTGGTTTTCGATACAAGAAGAACATCGGCACCAATGAAACCGTTTTTAAAATGGGTTTAGGGTGTGCCACAAACCCTATAAACACCCCATTTTTTCGGCCTATTTTAGTTACTTTTAGAAAATAACGAATAAATATTATTTAATGTGATTTTTATCAACGGATTCAATTTTCGAAAAATCGGGGTTTTCTACCAACATGAGACTGCACCAGGCGCGGATCCAAGGGGGGTCACGGGGGTCATGACACCCCCCCACATTATGAACCGTCAAAATTTTGTGAGAAACTTCAACATATCTAAAAAAAACTCAGAGAAACTGATAACCTTTCCAATGTCCCTTCAGAATTGGGCTGTCCGAGACATTTTCAGATATTTTCAAACAATTCTAGAAATTCCTACAAATTTAGCAGTGCTAAACTAATGAATTTATACAGAAATTGTATTTAATTTGTATAAAAACATACTTCATCAAGATCATACTAGATCACTTTCAAAATTTTTTAATACAAAAAAATATATCTTACAAGTAAAAGATCTAAAGTCGGAATCAAATACACTGCGCGTTACTAGTGCTGCTAACTTGATGTGAGTATTTGTCAGGGGCGTAGCGTGACTCACACGTTTGGGGATGCTCAACAATAACACACAAATGTCACTATCAACTACTTCGTCTAACAGGCGAACGCAACACAAGGCAGATACACTGGGACTACTTCCACGATCTCGATTGCTTACGACGGTGTAGGCGCTTCCCACAAAATCCTCACAGCAGTCAGGGCTGCCGATGTCTTGAAAGCAAATTATACAATGGCTCAGCTTTAATTCTTATACGCGAATGGCAATAAGACCATTTGTTAATTTATACATTGCAGACTTAAATAATATGTAATCTATTTAAGAGATAATACAATTTCTTGGATATTAATTAAGAAATAGTAGTCAGGCACTATTTCTACAGTTTGTACCATGATCAAGCGGGGACTCCCGAGTGAGAGAGAGAAAGATAATTTACTGAACGCCTGAAGTGTGCTGCGCTCTCGTGCACAAACGAGCTTCTTTCGCAGCAGACGCTAGCGTAAAGCAGTCGGGTTTCTCTGTGCTAGGGGTGAAGAGGGGAGAGGGGGACCTCGCCATCTGCGCATGCGTCATTGCTCGTCGCAATCTGGCGGCAGACGCTGAAGTATTTTAGCTTTCAAGCAATCAGAGGCCCAGCTTCAACAGCCCGCCGAATTCAATCATAGGAAATCAATTTTAAATTAATACAAAACGTGTTTCGCTCAACAGACCACTTGTAAGATTATCAATACAGTATTTAAGGTTCTTATATACGGGATGCTCAGCATCTCAGCGTCCCCTGACGCTACGCCACTGGTATTTGTCACTAATTGAACGAGAGAATTGTGGGAAAAATGGACGTCAACACATGGATCATCTTAAAAGTCACAATTGTTGTTCAAGGGAATAGAACCAGCTAAACTTCGTAATAATAATGGTATGCATATAAATTGGAAAGTCTTGCTTTCAGGTGTGTTGTTACAATTCAGTTTCGATGATACAATCCAATTCAGTATGGGGACTCCTATCGAACTCAATGTTTATTTAACCTAAAAATGCTTAATGTAATCTGTAACGGCGAACCTGATTTGATCATTGAAGTCTGATGCTGGTTCTGGTTTTGTAAGAACGTAAAGTTAAGGCTATCAAACAGGGGTTTAGTGGTAAAGATTAGTCCAAAAGATTTAGAGTTAGAGGATTTAGTTGGCTGATGAGAGAGGATAGTGTCTGACACCTAAAATACAGTGGCGAAGCTAGAGTCAAGCAGTTGGGTATTCTGAAAATCGTATCTTACATTTTTTTGTAAATTATCTCCATTCATCGTTTTTCTTCAACAAAAACGTGGATAATGTGTTCTTTAAAGCTTTCGTTTCTGCACAGTTAATTTCCCACGGAATTTCTCAGGATGTCTTAACTCTTTAATGTAATCGTATTCCTTTCACATATTGCTGTATATAAAGGGAAAGTTAGTCTGAGTTGTATCAACCGAACCGTCTCTTAATATTTTTTCTATACCAATTTGTCTAACATACATCTTCAGCAAAAAACTGCAGGCATGTATTTTGCATTAATGTAAACATTTGTCAGGTTCATTTCGAGGCTGCTCACTGTCAAGGAATCGATATTGTTTTATTAGGAAAGAAAACTTTTTTCTGAACGAAAGGACGCTTGTGGGTGGAAAACTGCTTTTCGCTCCAGAAAATTCAATAAAATGAAAGTTGTCGAAATCTTGAACATGTAAGTCCATCTGAACCACTACTGTAGGTATCAATAATTTTAAAAGATACGATTTTGTATCTTTCAAATAATTCCCACCCCTGAAAGTTCATTCATATTCATCTCTACATTGATGCATATTTCAATAGTTTCTTCCTATATAACACGATATATTAGTACGTATCGCTACTATTTTCTATCTCTACGGCGTAGTACTTAACACGTGATTCCGCATTGTTGAGCGGAAAAGTGCATTTCAATATCGTGAATCGTTTAGAAGTTATGAGACTGGCGCATAGTCAGGGGACATTGTAACACTATCTTTAGCTTCATTAATTGTTTCGTAAAGAAAACTAACAAAATCAAACGGCACATACACAACTCTTATTTTCCCACAACATCAGGTGATGAGGTGAATTTGTCTCTGAGACGTGAGTGTGCATCGCTGTACAAGTCCGTGTCTACCGAGAGCCTAGGCTGCAGCTGGGGTCTCTGCCCAGTGAATGCAAGTGAAAGAGAGAGAGCGTAGAGTACGCTCTCTTTTGCGAATGCGCGGCAGAGCCAGCCGGTGTCTATCCACTGGCAGGGCTCCTCGCTCAGCCTACCGTCCACAAAATGTATATTTCTGCAGCCCAGCTAATTGCCTCGGCGTAAACAGAAAAAAGGAGTCGAACACATTTAATTTTCTTCAACGATTCTGTAACAAAAATATTGAAAATGGTACACAACGACAGATTTTATTGAAAAATAATTTGGGTATTATAGGGCTCTCAGATTACCCTTCAGCTTCGTCACTGCTAAAAGACCTTATTTGAATATTTTGTCTGTCGCTGAGTCCGAATCCGGTTAGAGAATTTTTAGTTCGGCTATTGAGCGAGGATAGAGTCTGACGGCTAAAATATGTTATTTGAATGTCTTGGAGTCGCTGATTCCGAATACAGTATCAAAAGTATCTTTTGACAGCACTCATTCTTGATGAACAGTATTGCAATGATGTTACTTTATTTGGGTTTTTAATTATACAAACCACCAAGGCAATGCAAAAGGAATCAGATCAGTGATTTGAGAAATATTAACTGTTGTATTAATTAAATTTATTAGATGTTTGCATGTCTCGGTTTACTTGTCGCCAAAATTATAATTAACTTTACAACATTGTTATAGAAGAATCACCATTGAAGGAGATTCAAATATGGTGCAAATTTATTAATATACGAAAGAGCAATATAAACGAAAAAAATGTAAAAAAGGAAAATTAAAATTAGAAAAATAATTGTTATAAAAATAAAAGTATAATTTTACTTATTTATTATATGCATGTATACATTAATTATAATAATTTATTAATTTGTTTTCATTACACACATTTACATGTTTCTCTCATATACGTTTCTTCACAAATTGTTTCATATTTATATCAAATGAAAGTTCGTTTTGCTAACTTGAAATTTATTGTTAATAACTTTATACATTTTCATTTTTTAAAAACAAATGTACCGAATAAAATTGACATATTTTTGTAGGCAGAATTCGAATCTGCAACAAAATTGGGGTTAACAGTTAAAATTCCAAGTTACCCCGCCTCACCCCCAGCGGATAGGATGAGGATGGTAACAATTGTAACCTGATTGATATCTGATATGTGATTATTGGTATATTGAATTTCTGGCCCTCAAGAAAACGTGCGCAGATAAATTTCTTTGCCTACACGTCATATACAGTTTTTACTGTTTTTTGACAAATAAATAAATAAATAATATATTTATAGTATAATAAAGTCAATCTGATATACGTATAACATACGTCAAATTTGTTATTACATTCTGTACCCTCCCCCCTTTCCGAAATTAATGCATTTGAGTCTTAACCTGACCCCTCCCCAAAAGAGAAGTCTGGATCCGCGCCTGGCCTGCACCATTTTCTTAAACGTCCTGTAGACTATCCAGCAACAAAAATTTCATCAAAATGGCTGGCGCCATCTTTTTAAATTTTGAAAATGTCCCCAGGGGTTCATGCAAAGTACCCCCAAAATTAAAATATCGGTTTCAAATTCAAGGGGCCACGACATCAGCCAGATCGTTTCAGGAATAACAATTTTGGAGAAAATCGGCTGAACGGTTTCGCCAACTAGTGTTGTTCGTAGACAGCTGGACAGATAGACTTTTCATCATCAATCGATTTTTCGGTGTCAAGGACCCATAAAATATGGATTCTGTGTTAGGGGATTTTTTTCTAAATTTAGTAACTGGATTTTTCCACTTTTTCGTTTCTAAAGCCCTGTAATAAGAGTTTTTTCTGCCGCAAATTCGTCGGTTTTCGCGCAGCATTACGTAACTTTATCTTCTTAAGAAGTTCTTTCTTAATCACGAGAAAGTAAAAACAAATAGTTTTGGGCGTAATTTGTACATGAAAAAATATGCAATTTATAAAACAAATTCTCAAAACCGCTCTTATTTCTGCTTCGAATTTAACCACGGATAGAAACACACCACAAGAAACACAAAGAATGGCGCAGGTTGCATTTTCGTGGAACTCTCCGTATTTTCAAAATTTCTAAAACTGAACGTTTAAATACTACTAAATCAAAGATAGAGATTTTTGACTTAAACGAAATTTGTTCTAGAAAATCACATCATGAAAGAACATTTGTACACGTAATTCCTTTCCCCTGAAATTCTTTCTGGATTCGCCATTCGCTTAGGTTGAAAACGCGTTGCAAACGACCGATCGGTTGCCATTTCAGGTAGTTC
The DNA here is from genome assembly GCA_031308135.1 of Acheta domesticus. NCBI lineage: Eukaryota > Metazoa > Arthropoda > Insecta > Orthoptera > Gryllidae > Acheta > Acheta domesticus. Next base: position 10,625 of record JAHLJT010001072.1, read on the forward strand.
ACGGAGAAATCTTAGTAACATCATTCTTTTGGAACTTTGAGTTCGGATATCCCTGCAGGAAGGCAGCTCGTGATAGATAAACCCACGTTCTTCACATTACAAATTACGATCATGATTTTTTCTTCATGTGCACTGCAAGTGAATTTTAAATATGTGACCTAATGTATGACCTTGTAATAAAACAACAATTTAAAAAAACAGTATACTCTTTTAAATTTTATCAAAAGAATTTACCTATATTTTAATAAAGTATTTAATTTTTTTCATTTTTTTATCCATTTAAACTTGATTTCTCTTCAAAATCTAAAGTAACAGTCATTTAATTGCAATCCTTTTGAAACTTTGTAAATTTGTTTATTTTATTGAGTTTTATTTATTTAATGTCAGTATTACCTATTTTGATATTATGATCGATAAAAGTCAATTTAGTGTTTTATTGTTTAAAAGATTCTTTAGTTGGCTTGTAAAATAATAATCATTTAACGGTAATTTCGTAATAAAGAAATAAAAATTGCTGAATTCAACTTTACATTTATTGCTGCTTGCTCTTTTTAATTTTGATCGTCTTTCACAGTAAAATCAAGAAATCATTTAATTGCTCTATAATAATTCGACTTATAATATCAGCCGAGAAAATGGATACGAAAATGTAAATTGATATTGTACCATGTGCAATGTGAATGGACAATTTCTCTTAAGTTATAACATTGAAGTAGTATCATAACGTGTAACTTTGCTTCAGGAACGTGTATTATTAGACATTCAATAATAGTATTCAAGTGGATATTTCATTTCCACCTGAAACTTTGTGACTTGTGAGTGACGTAAAATGCTGAAAAGAGTGGTAACATCTGTGTAACACCGAATGAAAATTATTCTTAGACACTTGAAACTAGAAATGAATGATTCATTCCGTATTAGAATACTAGACACATCCAACACCGTCATTTTCTCCATTCTCATATCCCACACGCGATTAAAAATCTAATAGAACCCTGCCTATAACGTGGATGTTGCTGAGATGAACTGATGGGATTTTGACGGACAGCAAGCGACTGCCAGGAAATAGAGAAAAAACATGTGGGCGGGGCGGGGCGGGGACGGCCGGAGGACGGGTGGATGTGCCCGCATTTCCCTCCCCAGCCCCACGCCCGCCGTGCCGTGCCGTGCCGCGCCGCGCCGCGCCGCGCCGCGCCGCGCCGCGCCGCGCCGGCGCCGCGCCGCGCCGCGCCGCGCCGCGCCGCGCCGCGCCGCGCCGCGCCGCGCCGCGCCGCGCCGCGCCGCGCCGCGCCGCGCCGCGCCGCGCCGCGCCGCGCCGCGCCGCGCCGCGCCGCGCCGCGCCGCGCCGCGCCGCGCCGCGCCGCGCCGCGCCGCGCCGCCCGGGGCGACGGGCAGGCCCGCGCCGCGCAGGAATGCAGTCTGCATTTCTTGGAGCTGGCTCGACGGCTGTCGGCCGCAGGGCGGGCGAAGGAACGCTGCAGTGGCCCGTTTTTGAACATTGTATACAAGCCGTTCACATTCATTTTTTTTTTCAAATTCCATCCTTACTTGGGAGCGATGGGTCCATCCCAAGAATTCAAATAATATTAGGAAGTGGAATATCGAGATGTCGCGCATGCTATAGTCACTCTAAGCCAATATCTAATATTCTAGAGATTTTCTCTCAATCCCGGATGTTGTATAAGTTTCATTCATGTCAGACTTAATGTCAGGTTCAATGATAATTGTTACATATGCAACCATACAAACACAAGATAAAGATGCGACGTTGCCGCAATCCGTCTGGCACAACGCCCACTGACCAGACAGGCTATCAAAGGTCACCCGCCAATAAAGAGTTCTTAGCTACTACAACGCCCGATGCGGGTAAAATCTGCAACTAGCAAATGCAACGCTAGTATTAGAATTGCCACGAGAGCGCGCTGTGTTGTTGAATGTGGCGCTTCACTCGGCCGGCTTGGAACTAAAACGTCATCTTAAAAAAAGAGAATAATGTGTGCAGCGGGTAGCCAGACTGCAGGGGCACAGCAGTTTCTTTGGTAGTTAGGTAGGATTCGTGAATCGGTGCAGCACCAAGCATTGATGTGACGGTCACGAGCACGAGACTTCGGCCTCCAAGACAGCCATACGGGGATTCTGTAACATACATAAAATGGGAACTTGGAGACTTGATCTCGATTCATTTTATTGGGAAAAAAAATGTCGGTTTGACAAAGAAGAGCAGCGTCGGGCGAGCGACGGGAGGGCGCGGCGCGGGCGCGCTGGAACCGGGGATGGGCTGAGCGGGGCGAGGAGGGGAGGTGCGGCGCGTCGCCGGCGCGCGGGGCGCGTCCGGGCCGCCCGGGGACAGGGCCGGGCCGGCGGCGGCGGTGGCCGCCCGCGAGGCCGGGTGCGGGCTCGGCGCAGCGCAGAGCAGAGCGGAGCGGCGCCGGGCCGGGAGACGCTGCGTTGCGCGGCGGCGCGACGGCCAGCCGACCGACCGGCCGGCCGGCCGGCCCCCCGACCGCGGGGCAGCACGTGGCCGCGTGCTTGGCAACTGTTTATGTAGCACGACGGCCGAGCACGTGACGCGGCGAGCGCTCCGCGGGCGCCGGGTCGCGTCCGGAGGCTGCGTCGCCCGCCTCGCCGCGCCGCGCTGCGCCCCGCCCCGCTGCGCCCCGCCCCGCCCCGGTCCGGGCATCGCGCCCGTCCCCGCCCCCACCGACGCCGCCGCCGCCGCCACTGCTAGCTCCTCCGCTGATAAGACGGCGGCGCTCGCGCCTCCCTGGCCTGGCCGTCGCCGGCGCCCGTCCTCCTCCGTCCTCGTCAGTCCGACGTCGCCGACGCCGCCGGCGCTCGTTGGCCACTAGAGCGCCTGCCTAATGGCGTCGAGATTTTCGTCGAGATGGAAGCGCCTTTTTATGTTTCTGATTAATGCGGCGCGCTTTAATCTGCGCAGATAATGAGCCCTTGGACGCCGTTCGTACCGCTTTCGGGAGGACGCTGCCTCCTCAGATGCCGAGCGCCGACTAATGTTTTCCCCAGCAGATATTTTGTCGCGGCCCCGCCCTCTCTCCTCTCGTTTCGTCCGCGGAGCGCGGGACATCTGGCGAATGCACTGTTGGCAGCCTCCGCAAGACGCAAATACGAGTACTTCTACGCGCAACGTTTTTGGGAGGGAAAGGCAGTGCTCTCGGGCTGAAAGCACTCTGCAAATCATTTCTGGATTCCGAATTGTCTGACATTCTATTTATAAGTTGCGAACCGGGACGCACGTAACAGATGCAAACAGATAGAGGGAGGGGGGACTCTTTCTTTGTCTCATTCATGTAAGTCTGAAGCATAGAACTTGTGAAAGGATTACAAAACAAACCGTTTGCCAGCCTACTCACTTTCGTTTGCTTAGAAGGAATGTTTTTGGTACAGTTTTTTTTCATGCACAGTAGTGAGATCTTCTGTAAACGTAGTACGTCTTCTCAATCAATTCAACTCGTGGGCGTTACAACATATTTGCTGAGAGTTCGAGGGGGGTAGAAAAGACGTATTAGCAGTTTTTACATTACTTTATGGAGTAAATCCGTATGTATACTCATATAAACATCTGTTTTTAATCTCTTGGGCAATAGAATACTATGTATTATCAAAAACAAAGAATAGACCCTCCATGTCTTGAAATTCGCTGTTATGGTGCTTCAAGTAAAAATTCTTTCATCATATTCTCCTGTAAGAGATCTCTAAAATATTTAACGCATCCAGTCTTGTGCACAGCGCAACGATTGAGATTCTGGGTACTGAAATCTCTGAGACAGCGTATCTTAACTATCGTTGCAAGATAAAAAGAAGTTGCAGAAGCGACTGGGGGCGACATGTTTTGCAGGTCTAGGAACTACAAAGAAAAAAATATTTTAAAATGAAATAATTGAAAATAGGAATTTAGCGTCAACAATAATTTCTTGAAATATTTTTAAAATGTTCGTTTTCTTTAGATATTTTCATTTTGAACATTGTCATTCCAAGTTTTTATTGTTATCCGCATTGATATTTGATCTATATATCACGAAAACATCAACATCGACACAAAAATTTGAATCTGAAAGTGATAATATGTAACTAAAAATCTATTTCTAAGCATTGTAGAAAGTATTAAGAACGGCTGTAGTTATTTTCATTAATATGGTTATGCTCGTACTTATTTTTATTGCCATGTTCTTTATTTTAAATATGAAAAATAAACTAATTTTCATCAGTTGTAAGGGAATTATAAGGGTAACAGGACTTATACTATTTACACTATTGGAAAGCAATGCGTTTTATTTAAAAAGGAACAAAACGATAAGTTCATTTAGAATAAGGAAGGTTCTACAGTGGGCATTTTCTACAGTGGGTTTCGTTCTGAGTCCATGAAAGTATAATGATGGCGAAGAAACTCTTTGCTCGCAATCGAGAAGAGATATAGCTGCTGTTTGAACGGGTCCCATTACAAACTTGAAAAATGACCATGTCTAATTGTTTGCTGTCTTTAAAGACTTTCTTTAGGCGAATAATGAAAAATTATATTCTCGCCCATTCATTACTTACATTCTTACTTCTTACTATGAGGAAAGGTAGTATGTCTTATCTACAAACTTGAAGTTTAACTTAACTATGTAACCTAGAATAGTATATCTTTAATTTGTATTTCATTCGTTCCTGCAGAAAATACCACCGAATTTTCCCGCCTCTGTGTCGGACCTCAGAATACCCGCACCAAAATAAACGCACCACTTCCATGACGTCACAGACGTCACAGAGCGTGCAATAAGTAAGGCCACAGCTGCGTGCGGCTGAAGCGGCGCTGGATCTCGGCGGCGACCCGCAACGCCCCGCGCGTTATTTCAGGATGGCGGCGGTGGCGATGGTGCTCGCGCGGGGCGCCTCGAGCCTTTGGTGCCCTCCACCGCCTCCACCGCCACGGTTGTGAAGATGGCGCCTGCGACTCGAAACGCGCGTCGATGCCTTTGATGTCGCCGGGGGGATTAATTATTGTTCTTCCTCGCATTGGCACTCGGTTCGACTATTAGTACACATCAGTGCAAAGTGAACGAGCCAATTTGGCGCGGCGCCCAAGATGTCGCCCTGGGTTTGGAAGGCGTTTCAGCGTCATATTTGCGCGACGCGCTTCCCTCGTTTGCACATTCGTCGCGCGCGCGGTTTCATGAGTCACGCAGCAGGCAGCGCCGCGGCGCGTCGCAGGCAGAGGCCGCGGCGCGGGCGGAGCGATGGTGCCGGTGGCGGGGGCGGGGGTTGGGGGGTTGTGGAGGTGGCGGAGGCACCGCGGCGGGATGGAACCCCTTTTTCTGTCCCGGGAGCGGAAGCCGAAGGAACCATCTTTGTGCGGGGCCGCGCGCGCGGGAGAAGCGAGAGAGAGACGCCTGCGTGTGCGTGAGAGCGAGTGGCGTGAGTGTGCGTGGGGCCGGGGAGGGAGTCGCCGCCGCCGCCGCCACCGCCGCCACCGCCTCCGCTGCCGCCGCAGGCCGGGTCTCGGCTGGACGCTAATTCGCCTGCGGTTCCGAGACAGGCGCATTCATCATCGGTCGGGCGGCGCAGGGGGCAAGGGGCGGGGGTGGCTGGGGGCGAGCGCGGGTGGGCGGGAAAACAGGCAGGCGCGCCCCGAGGCACGTTTTTCGGGCGGCGCGGCGTGGCGGCCGTCCGACCGACCAACCGACCGACCGGGCGTTCGCCACGGCTCCCGCGAGGCGCAGCGACGTTGCCCGGACGGGACGGACGAAACGGGATGGGATGAGACGGGACGGGGCGGGACGAAGCAGCGGCGGCGAACAGAGCGGAGGCCGACAGGTGCGGAGGGTGCGGTGGCGTTGGCGGCGGCTGTGACGCGGGAGGTGATGGGGGCGGAGGCGGTGATGACGACTGTCGGTGTCGGCGGCGCGGGAGACGGAGGTAGCGAGACTGGATCCCGACGAGCCTCGCCTCACCCTCTTGCTCGTCCCGGTTCCATCCACCCTGCCCCGCCCCTCCCCTCCCCGCCCCCCGCCCCTCCCCGCTGCCCGCTTCTTTCCGCCGATCAAACGCGCGAGGACAAATGTCGCCTCCCGCATCGCCACCGCGATCATTACGGCACGGCTGCGGGCTCGTCAGCGCGACGACCCCATCCCTCCGACGTCACCACCGCCACCAGCGCCGCTCTCTGCGCCTGCTTTCCGCGCATTCCGTTCTCTCTGCTCCACATTCAGCTCCTGCTCAGGCTCTGGCGTTACCGCCGTTCGCTCGCTATCCGCCCCGTTTTCTTCTGGATTTTCTAATACTCTATTTCCTGAGTTGTTTCCCTGTCAGTACATCTTCTCTTCATGTCATATCTTCGTCGTCATCCTTTAGAGTCTCACCTCAACCCCATCTCTCGGACGTGCTTGTGGTCCGTAACCTCGTTCTATACGCACTTTTCGCTATTTATTCTTTTCACGTTTTGCCGCCCTCTTCTTTCTCGCACTCGCCCTCTGCCTTTCCCCTTCATCAGACCTCAATTTCCTCTATCTATCGTCTCACCCTCCTCGCTCTCTCAGCCTACCCTGATCTTCATGATTCCCTCGCTCGCCCTGTGGGTTCCAACCTCCGTGCCCCTTTCTCGCTGGCATTCCAACCTCTCCGCCGTCCCGCAACCCATTCACCCTCCCCACTCCCCAACACGTTTCACATTCCCCGCTCCACCCACACCCTCCACCACGTCCCCCTCCGCCGCTCCGCAGGTGTCTCCGCGGGGGCCCGGCGCCTGCCCCGCCCCCGCGCCCACCCCCGCCACGATTGTTACGTGGTTACCGTGATTTATGGGCGTCGCTGTCGATAATTTTCTGGCGGATGTAGCGCGTGTCGTGAATTCGCCACTCACCTGCGCGCGGCTCTCCTCCATCGCCCGCGCCAACGCCCTCGTCCGCCCCCGCCCCCGCCCCCGCCCTCCGCCCTCCCGGCGCCGCCACTCGCGGGATGAGCTGCCGAAAAAAAACCGCCCGCGCCGCCCACGCAGAGCTGCCGCCGCCTCCGCTGCCGCGCGCGCGAGAGTCGAGAGGCCTATCGATCGCTGCAATTAGGCGCCTCCGGAGGAGAAAGAATTGTACCTCGCAGCTGCGGCGCGACGCCGCGCCGGGCCGATCCGTCCCCCGCTGCCGCCCCCCGCCTCCACTCGCCCCGCCCCCGACCCCGCACTCGCCCCGCCCGCCCCCGCGCGCGGGGGGCGGCAAGCGACGCCGGCGGCAGGAGCTGCCGGAGGGGTGCGACGTGCTGCGTGCATCCAGACAATTTTTTTCCACGGAGGGGTTGCAAATCGCTGAGCTATCCCGCTGGATGGCCTACAGGCAGAGTACTTTGAAATGAGGGATTTTGGAGTTCCCAAGTAGTCCTTTAAATTTCTTACTTCTATGTGGAGCTCGTATTACGCACAGAACAAAGAACTTGTGATCAGTTGTTAATTGAGAGGTTTTCAAAACTAACATTGCAAAAACCTAGATCTACAGAACTGTGGACGTTTTCTAGAACAAATTTAATTTTACGAATTAAGAAGATAAACTCCATGATAAAGGTTTCGGTTCCTTATTAGGAGTGACTGTGGAATTCTGGAATGTTTCCAGATCGCATCTTTAGAGAACGTGGCGAATTACCACATTCCTCTCAGTTGCAGAAGCGCTGTTCTATATTAGGCCTCTTGCATAGGTTAGGTGGTGCACTGGAAAACGCCTCTTGAAAAAATTGTTGCATTCCGCCAGGTCACTGAATACTATTAACACAAAATGAGAACTACCGAATATTTGGCCAGCTTTAAATCTTTTAAACTGGAAACCCAGGCTTGTTTGGAATGTCTTTAAACTTTCTTTTATTTATTGCTTGAAGGAGATAAATTGCCTTTTCCTCTGCGTTCTTTTGTTCCAGGGTATCATCATACCAGTGACTTGGACCCCAAACGGGGTTTTGTAGATCGAAAATAATGAGAATCACACAAGAGGCCGTAGACCATCTCTGCGCTCCAATAGAATTAGTCTATACTGAAAAAACGCACACATAATATTAAAATTGTAATAAATAGTAATAAGAACAATTGTCGAGAAATTTGCCCACATTGTCTTACATGGGTTGCTTTCCCGAAAAAGAGTTTTTCACTACAAATGAGACAAAATTTCTTTCGGATTGAACTGAAGTAATTTTTATCCCGTAAAAATTGTTCGACTGCATGACCTGAGGTTTTGTTTTTCCAAACTGCGAGAAAACGTTGAAACCACTGCAGACAATATTGAGTTTGAGTTCGAAGAATAAAAGCATCCGTCTGCGTAGTCTTATACAATTGAATGAAAACACTGCAAATGAGAATCCTTGAATGATTTGCGAATGTTAATCCTTCTTCCCAACATTTACAATTGGGCGTAAGTTACTTAAATGAAAAGCAAACAATGTATGTTCATCCTTTAACTCACATACTGATGCATAATTTACGTAATAGTATTGATAAAATAAAAAATGTTCAAAACATCAATGGAAAAGAAATGAATGCGATAGCGCGCTGCTTTACAAATGCATCGTAAGCATCAGCAAATAAACAGCGCGGAGCGCGGCGGCGCGGCGGCAAACGCGAGAGGCGTTCTGCGTGCTACCGCGACGCGGCTGCCTCCAAGCCGACCGAGTTCGTCGCTCTTCACTCAACGGAAGCGGCGTCGGGGGACGTTTGATTGGCGAAACACAATTACCGCGCGCGGCAGTCACCCCGCCCCCGCCGCCGCCCCCGCGCGGCATCCGCCAGCAGCCCGACGCGCCAGCCGCCGTCGCCGCCACCGCCGCAACCGCCGCCCGCCGCCACCGCCGCCACCACTACCGCCGCCGCCGCCGCCGCCACCACCACCACGCCGTCTCCGCCGCCGCCGCCGCCGCCGCCGCCGCCGCCGCCGCCGCCGCCGCCGCCACCACTGCCGCCGCCGCCGCCACCACCGCCACCGCCGTCCCGCCGCCGCCACCACCGCCGCCGCCGCCGCCTCCGCCGCCTCCTCCGCCCCCGCCGTCATCTACAACTGCGCCCCGACGTCTCCGGACCCCTCCGCGCCCCCGCACACTGCTCTTCTAACGCACAACACCGTCTATTTCCTCACACGTTTCGCGTCGCCATCACCCCACCGCTCCACCACCTTCTTACCTCACCGTTCCGGCGCTGCGCGTACGTCCCCGCTACTCCATTTTCATACATCCTCTCCACCCCCATTGACACCCACGCGCGCTTAACTCCCTTTCGCACCTCCGTTACTCACGCCCATTATCCAACCAACTGTCGCAGCTCGCGACTTCCCTCCCTCTCGAACCAATCTCACAGACTTTGCCCCCTTCTGTACCCCATCATACGTAAACCATTCACACACTGAGCGTCCTTATCTACTCCAGTCACCCCTCCCTACTCAGGGGCAGATCTAGACTATCATTTCGGGGGTGGATTCATAGATTTTTGTTAAATAATAACAATTTTATGATATTGGTATATTATTTTTGTAGTGTACATTGATACTATACAATATTATTTTAAATAATCCATAATTCTAACATAAATATTGAAATCAATTTTTCCAAATAAAAGGAAGAAACAAACGAAAACTTTAGGCATTTTAGGGTTGCATGCCCCCATGACCCCCCCTCTCGGATCCACCACTGTCTACTACTGTCCCCTCGCCGCCGCCGCGATATGCTGTAGCTGGGTTGCCACCGCTCGATCTATACACACGTACTGTGTACAGTTTCGTCCTGGCCCTCTTGGGACCTTAGCACTCCGTCAGAGAACCTATGGTAATGGCGCGAGCGTTGGCCTATGCGGCGGCGGCGCCCGCAGCAGCAACAGCAGCCGTTGCGGCGCGTGTTTATGGTTTACGAGATGACGGCGGTAAAAATGGAACAAAACCTCGCAGACGGCGGCGCGGCGGCGGCGGCGGCGGCGGGAGCGGCGCAGACTCGCGGGCTGTGAGACGCACTTGTGACGCGGCAGCGACGGCTCGGGTGTAGCGGTCGGGGCAGCGTTGCGTTGCGGCCCTACGCCGCCTCGCCACCGCGCCGATCGTTCGGAAAGCGGAGTCGCGACGGACGTCATCGGGAACAATGCGAAGCGCTGCGGCGTCGCGTAGGCGCCCCACACCGGATGCGGTGCGCCAGGAGGGAATTGAGCCTGGACTGCTCTGACGCGTGTTTGGTTCGTCAGCGGATTCTAAATTGATGGTTTGAAGACAGATTTAGGTTTCGTAGGGGAAATACGACCGACCTTAATGAGGAATATCTATATTTTCTTTACATAAATAACTAGTGGTTCTACGAATGGCACGACTTTCCCGTATTAGTTTTCTATTTCCTTGGGTCTGGGATACATATTCGGGATTTGCAACATACTCTTGCCAGCTGTCATCTATAGCCGCCCAAAGTACATTTTTTGATATTTGCTTAATTTTGCGGTTTCCTAATGGTAGAACGAAATATTCATTTTAGAATATTAACGAACACTAAAAAAAACGTCCCTAAATGGCAATTTTCTTTGAAAAAGTGAAGCCATTTTTAAGAAAATGGCGTGCGTTTTAAGCGCTACTAATAATGCGAAATTTGAAGCTCTTTTCACAGATAAATTTCGAGTTTTCGAAAAACTCATTTGAAGCCATTTGAAGCACTTACACTCACAAATGTGATTACAAATTGCTGGTAGTGTGCATATTAAGGTGTGAGAGATCTTTCAAAAATTACATTTGA
>JAHLJT010001073.1:0-41144 GCA_031308135.1 Acheta domesticus
TCATCAACCGTAAACTGTCACTCGTGGTCTGTAGTCGACCCCCTATTATCCTGTTCAATGCCTGAACCATTGCTGCCCCGCTGTTTCGCCAGACGCAAATGGTACTCTTTTGAAGACGTAGCATATTCCTTCCACCATGAATCCCGTGTACTGTTGGTCTCCTCGGCGATTTTCATTTGCCAATAGGCCCTAGCTGGAGTCCGTGCACGAGAACACCTCGCATGTCGAATCCCTACAATCCGCTCAGAATTCCCTCCACTTCCGGAGAGCGTCTCGTATGGCAATGTCACAGCATTCAGTCTTCTCGCGTCTAAGCAAATCCGAAGTCCTCCGTCCTTCTTCTTAAACGATGACTATCGGACTGGGTGTAAGATGTGGACGCCCTCTTATAGATCCCTTCTTCCGTCATCTCTCTGATCAATTCCGCTACTCTTTTCGATAGGCTGCAGGTATGGGATAGTTCCTCTCCCTGAATGGTGTATAGTCTGTTAATTGTATCCTAAATTCGTACTCCTTAATAGGTTTCACCGTTTTCGCCATAAATATTTTCTTGTTCTCTAATAGCAATTCCTTCAAAACTCGATTGTACCCCTATCATCCAACATCTCAGCTCCGGTCAGCCTGTTGCTCTATCCACTCCTCCACGCTTTCACACCACTTATTACTCCCGCGCTAATATTGTATTCTCATTCGTCCTCCTCGCCTCCTGTATCATCCACATCTCGTCTCCGTTTACAATGATGTGCCCCTTTTCGAGATTTATGACAGCCCGATTGTTCGCCAGGAAATCCATCCCCAATATAACCGGATACAACAAATGCCTCACCACCAGCGCAACCATCTCGTACATATACCACCAATACATACTTCTAACATCACTTGTTTCGTAATGGGGCTTGACCTCTTCTGGGTGGCCCCAATTACATACGACCTCGTCATCGGTAATGCCGCCACATGTTTTCCCGTCGCCACTAACTCTCATAATAATCCTCCGAAATCGCGCTCTCCAAGCCACACATCCTGTTTCAACCAATGCTTCCACTCTTCACCTAAGCATGATATCATGACGGTTGGACATTTCCGACGAATCTTCTGGCGCTGCTTTTTCTCTTGATCCAGGGCTCATCCTCGTAATCGACCACTTGAAATGACTTGATGGAAACCTCGTTGCTTACTCCGTGATTGTTCGTGTTGGGGTCTCCCGTCAACACGAACTCCCTTCGTTTAAAATTTGGGTTGTAAACCCGTCCCGCTGGTATTTGGTCTCATTTCGTTACCACGTGAACTTCTCCTCCGTTTCCTCCATTAGGTTGTCTCGACCGCTCGCCGTTCCTTCGACTTTCGCCTCTCCTGCGCCTATCATATCCTCTTTGGTTTTCTCCACCCCTCTGATCACCCCAAACTCTAGCGCTTTGCTTTCCTCCCCTCTCTTTCTCTTGAGCGCCCCTCACCATCATTGCATTTACATTCACTTCATTTCTGTTTTTCGGTGCATTAGCGAACGTCAGATCGAAGCTCCCTAATGCGTCTTGAAACTTCTCTAAATCTGTATGACACGCGCTCCTAAGCAAAATTCTGGGTAGTTGTTGGAAATTGTCTGATTAGGATGCACATGATTTCTTGATCGCTCATGGGTGGCGATAACGATCGGAAATCCATGATGCGGCCTAGCCGCGTAAATCTCTCATTCCGCCCCCACCTGATGGCTTGTACATACTGTTCATGGAGACCCATCTTAAAATTTAGCTGGATATCCTCGCTCCAATATCTTCGAAAAAACATCTGCTTAAACTCCGTTACAGTATTTGGAAATGGTGTGATGGTGTCTGCCCAGGTCCTCGCGTTATCCTGCAGCATCTGGTATATTACCTGCGTCTTACTCTTCTCAGGGAGACAACTAACCGCTAGGTATCGCTCCACAGCTCTCATGAACGAGTATGGATTCTCTTTTACGTCGCCCGAAAATTTAATGAGGATGGTATTGCTATATTAACTGGGCCCCTCCCACATTTGGCGCCGTCTTAACCTCTTTTAATTCTTGAACTTCTATTTGCAATTCCGCGATGTCGTCCTCACATTTCCGAACGTCCTTCTGCACTTCCTTTCTACAGGCTGCCACCGACTCCTTCAATTCTACCTTCGTGTCTGCCACCTCCCTCTTGCAGTTTTCTATCTTCCGTTCCATCCCTTGTGATACTCCCTTCACTTGCACATGCAGTGACTCGATGGCTTTATCCTGTGCCTCAATCCGTCCTTCCATCTTTGTGTAATGTTTCGACTAAGTTCACTGCATATCTCTTGAACTCGCCCGTCTATTCTTTGTTCCCATGACTCGAACTTCTCCACTATAACCTGGTATTGTTCTTGTATTTGTCTCACTTGCTCTTGTTTATGTTCCTTCAGTTCATCGATGATTTTCTTTTGCTCCTCAACCATTCTCCTTGGGCCCGTTCTTCCTGCTTCTCTAGCTCCTCAGTTATTCTCTTCTCTCGTTCTTCTGATTCTTTTGCTCCTCGACCATTCTTCTTTGTGCCCGTTCGTCCTGCTTCTCTAGCTCCTCAACCATTCTTCTTTGTGCCCTTTCTTCCTGTCTCTCTAGTTCCTCAACCATTCTTCTATGTGCCCGTTCTTCGAGCTTCTCTTGTCCTGCCATGATTTGATGAAGCATGCTCAGTAAGTCCTCTGTTCCGTTTCTCTTCACCATTCCCAGATTTGGTGTCGACGCACTCGCCCCCGATAACTCCATTCTGGCTCTATCCGAATCTTCTAGTAACGACTCATCCCATTTACCTCCATCATCCTCATCATAATGATCTCTGTCCTCGCGCTTCTCTTCCTCTCCCATCATTGTGCCCGTCTGCTTTTCCATTATGCCCCCAAATTGCACCCTACTACACCTATTTCTGACTAATCGCCCTCCTACACGCTTGATTCCACCCAAAATCTATTGCCCAACTTCAGAATGCTCACAGAGGCATACACCGAATACTACAAATTACTTCACTTCACACCAACGGCATCCTAATTACTCTCAAAAATGACCCTAACACAATCTGAATTGCTTTGAATTAGATGCGAGTGATGCCGCATATATTACGATCCTATACATAACTCATCAAAAACACATACAAGAAAAAAAACACACATCAAACAAATTATTGACCTCCGTCATCCACCTGGGAACAATTCACAAACAAAATGCACTCAAGCTCAAAACACCTAGAAATACACACAAAATAATTAAATGTAATTACACTGACATCTGTAACAAAATTCACATTGACATAATTCAACTGAATTCAAAATATTCATTAGATTATCATTGAATCAGTCTCAGATAGTCTTCCTGCACATTACTGAATGCACCTTATTTTTTTTTCATCCACCTAAATAAAAAAATCTCGATAAATCTTATTCAGTTGCAACTACTTGAATTGTAATGTTCATCAAATAATTAATGCTACTATGTCTCCAAAATAGCTCATAACTTCATAATATTCATTTACACACACGTCCAATCAGTGCTTCAAAATGCACTGGGCAGCACCTAAAACCCAAATTTATATTCTAACATGAAGGATTTTGTTCCTAATGTATTGCTCATTGAACTCAATGAATACACCTACTGTAATAATACTTCAGAAATCATACCCTAACACACTGTGTTTATTTAGATACACATTGTAAGGACTCTTCAACAAAATTATACCCTGATAATTACACTCATGTACACACTCACTGTAATACCACTTTCCAATAATTATGCCCTAACATATTATTCACTGCCACATATACATTATGATCTTGTTTCATAAAAGTTATCCTTGTATTGTATGATGATATACACATAGGAATGCCTTACAATAATTACCCTGGTATTTACACTGAATTCAGCGCCTTTTTTACTGGCCACGTTATAACAATCTTAAAAAGAAAACTACATTCCAATATCTGCACTACCTTAAAACACATTAATTAAAATTCCCATCTATTTGTTATTTAAACTCAATAGTCATCAAAATGTTTTCTAAATTGTAAATGAATTATTTCAAACAACACCTTGACACAGAGATTTGCACTTAATGTTCATCAAAATGTTTTCTAAATTGTAAATGAATTATTTCAAACAACACCTTGACACAGAAATTGGCACTTAATACTTATCAAGATATTTTCTGGATTGCAAAGGAATTAATTTACACAACACCTTGGCATATGAAATTGGCACTTAATACTCATCAAAATTTCTTCTAAATTGTAAATGAATTATTTCACACAACACCTTGGCAAATGAAATTGAACTAAGCATTCATCAAATTCTCTTCTAAATTGTAAATGAATTATTTCACACAACACCTTGGCAAATGAAATTAAACTAAGCATTCATCAAAATTTCTTCTAAATTGTAAATGAATTATTTCACACAACACCTTGGCAAATGAAATTAAACTAAGCATTCATCAAATTCTCTTCTAAATTGTAAATGAATTATTTCAAACAACACCTTGATACAGAAACTGGCACTTAACACTCATCAAAATATTTTCTGAATTGTAACTAATGCTCATACAACATTTCTTTTGATTTTCAACTAAATTATTTCAAACAACACTTCACTGATTCCACTGCAATATGTTAGAGAATATTGATATATTTAATGCACTTAAACTCTCTTTGAAATATTTAAAACTGGAATGCTGACATTATCAAGAAATTTACACTGTCTTCTGCCTTTTCCAGTCATGCAACTAATTCAGATACCTGCTGATTAAAGTATGCACTTATGGGGATTGAATTTTGTTCAAATCTAATTACAAATTACCAATCTTTCCCTGTCCCTGAATTTCGGGCGCCAATAATATGTGACCGTACTTACCTTTGCTGGCTCACGGTTACACATATCATAAAATTTTTTTATGTATGGGTACAGGAGTTCTTTAAGGGGGTTACTTTAATCTACGGTATCTGGATTCAAAGGCCTACTATCATATAAACAGAATTTATTAGAACAAAAGAACAATAAGACATCATTACATTACCGACATAGCTTGCATCATTGCTTGATCATAATTCTATGGTTCATTCTGTACATCTCTAACCTTCCCACCATTACATTATCATTCCCGCTTATGCAACTTCCAACCCTTTGGAAAAACTACGTGCCATTCATATGCTACTACGCACGTCATTACTTTCAACGCTACACAGTGAGCATCCTGAACTGGCGTTTCATTTAATTTTCCTTCTATTTGTTCACAATTAGAATTACTTATCTGATCGTTACGATCGTCGATTTCTACGTGACGCGTTGCTGCCCGTTCCGCCTGAGGCCGGGAGGTAACCTTGATGCCCGCGATGCTCCGTCTGCCACGTGTCACCGCAGCCCGTTTCCAATCCACCTGCGTCGCCTTCCCACGGTTTCTTTCTTCACACGATGACTTTAATCGTATCAGCTCAGCAGCTCCACCGCATAATCACACATCAGCACAGCCGCACCAACTATCATTAACCCGCATCGCCCACGTGTCCGTGCACTGTTCCCCTTTCTTATTAAATTTCGTAATTATTCTCTCTTAAACAAGTTCACCACAATCCTTACACTCGCTTATTGCACAGTTCATCACAATTTTTCTTTCTTAAATACCTGTTGTCCCGATTACACTGGATTTCTTGTACATCAAAGCATCGCTCTCTAACCACCATTGCATACCGTCCTCACACCATGCTGCTCAACCGCCAACTGTCGCTTTTGCGCGGTCAGACCGATCAGTTCCCACTACCCCGTGCGCTCGTTCACGACTCTGTCGATCCGTTCCGCCGCGGTTCCTCACTCTGCGCGCTACTTTTGAATGTGGTGGAGCGCCTATTCTTTGTGTTTTGACCAATACGGTCAAAATATATATATATATATATATATATATATATATATATATATATATATATACACACATACATAAATGTAATATAAATGTATAGATACTGTAATCGCAAATTACCTATTTCTGCTGCCAGGCAGGTACTGAAAGCTACACACATGAATAAATCTTGAACGATAACAAAAGAACCAGGGTTGGTTTTTTGGGCGGATCGCCTTTATAGGACATTTCCCGGCATATTTCACAAATAAAATCCCTTGAAAATTCTCTACTTCACCTTTATTATTACGGATTAATTAAATTTCAAACAAACACATTACACTGGGCTTCTCATTGGTAATTCACATGTGAACCTAATTGAATATACCTCTTCAATTAGCACTCGTTATTAATTAACTTGATGGAACAAATTACTGAATTATTTTGATTCACTAGAATCAATCATTACATCATGCATTCTGAATACTCCTGCACCATACTGCCCGCACACTCCACTAATTCTAACTGATTTCCCTTTCATGAAATGTCTAATACTCAGAATTGTGCTTCCGCGTTGACCTGCAGCGTCGCCCGCGCTCGGCCCCGGTCGGCTCCGCTCGGCTCCTTCTCTCGGCGAGCAGTCGCGTCCCAGCGTCGCACCGCCTCCAACGCCACCCATTCCAAGCCCGCGTCGTCTTCAGAAGATTTCAACCGGTCTGTTACAGTATTTCCCCGCCGAACTCGTTTCCGCTGGGTCCCCTTGGCAAGGCCCATTTCCACTATGCCCCCTCGCGTGTCCCACGCAGTCAGAATTTGGAATGCACCATTGTTCTCACACGCGTGCCCTGAGTCCTCTCCGGTTGCGTTGATACTCTGTTTATTAATGCAAAAACGCGTTTTGGAACTCGCGTTCATGAACGTCGGTCACTATAGCGTCGCCTACCCACGTTTACTCTCTCATTTCGTCTAACACACATGGCCACCTGCTGCCGTTGCAATATCCATTTCCATCACGCTTCCTCCATCTTCAAATATTCAGCAACAATCACTAATTACTTCCCCGAAACTCATTCTCTGTCCCTCGACCCTCACTGACGCCGTTCTGCACCATTTTGACCACTTTCGCCGCTTAACAACATCAGCACTCGCACAAAAATCCGTCCGTCGCCATTTCTCTGCTCTCATTTCCTACCCTCGTTCTTCGTTCCCCCACCCCGGGAACGAGTCGCCCCGCGCGCCACGAGACTCTCCACTCGGCGCGCGCCCCTTCTGAATGCTCAATCACTCCTCTTCGTTTCTTATCATTCGGACGTCTGATAACCATTAGGTTGTAATATATACATACACATTTTTAGGTGATGATAAAGCTAATTTAAGTAATTTATTTAATGACTACATTCTATATCTGAACTTATACTTTTCATCACTTCACGCATTTAATATTGTTTCAAACTTTCTCATAAAATTGTACGCAATGTTCATTACAATTAACGCTTACAAGCAATTCCGCTTTGATTAACTCTACTGAACACATTTCTTTCATCACTCCATTTTCTAATTATTATAGATGATTTTCTGAAACACGGCTCCAAATTGGGTCTTTAAACTTTTGGTAGGGATAGTGGTAAGTGTACTACATCAGATGGCATAAAAGCCATATTGCTGTTTTCTTTTGTTTTTTCATAAGTTGCAAAAATATAATTTTTTTGACTTGTCTCTCACGTCTATACTATTTACATTAGCGGCGCTTTGTTCACTTTATTATATTTATGTGTACATGTGCTCTAAATAATATCAAGTAGTTTCTCGAAAACACAACAGTTTTCTGTGAAATGTAGCTCAAAATTCCGCATTTTCAGAAACGCTCAAACGCCATTTTCTCATAAATGGCTAAAAAACATTTCTTCAAACTTTTGGATCGGATAGTGCTAAATGCACTCTTTGATATGACGTTAGGATTATTTTGAGATATTTTTTGATTTTTAAAAAATTACTCAAATGTAATTTTTTTGAAAGATCTCTCATACCTTCAATATGCACATTACCGGCAATTTGCAAACACTATTACACGACTTCAAATGAAGTATTTTGAAAACTCAAAAATGTTCTGTGAAAAAAAGCTTCAAATTTAGCATTTTTAGTAGCGCTAAAACGCCATTTTCTTTAAAACGGCACAATATTTTTAAGAAAATATTGCCATTTAGACTAGGTTTTTGTGTTCTTTAAAATTCTAAAATGAATTCTCTTTCTACCATTAGGAAACCGAAAAATTAAGAAAATGTCAAAAAAAATGTAATTTGTGCGTCGATAGATGGTAAAAGTATGCGGCAATTCCGAATAGCTAGCGCAGACTCAAGAAAATAGAAAACTAATACGGGAAAGTCTGTGCCGTTCTGTAGCACCACTAGTTTTTAAACAGTATTTGCACAGGCCTTGATAATCGTTTACTTATTGAAGCCATGTATATACTTGTAATCAGTTGTCATTAAAATGACATTTCCTTTCCTTGTTTGAAGTGTCCATTTTTACATCATTAATATCTAAGATACAATTGAATACACATCAAAATTTATTCAGAAAATAACTATTGTTATATTAGATCGTTGAATATTAATTCCAGGATTATACATTGATATATTTATCAGTCATTTCATTTGCAACGATCTAATTATAGATTTTAAAACATAATGAACTTACAATTCAAATATGAAAAAAAATAGTTTCAAATTCAACAAACAAACAGTGCAAATAGAAGCTTTATCCACCTAAAAGTAAAATTATGTTGGATTGGTATTGTAACGGTTTAATGTGGGTTCCTCTCTCTTATCTATGGCTAGCTAGCTATCTTTCTTCCTTATTTATCAAACTTACAACACCAACACGTTGCGTTGCTAACGTAACTGCACTGGGATTTCCACACCCACTTCTAACATATATTAGCCCCCCCTTCTAAAGTACAACACATAAATTTATAAAAATGCGGGTTGTGACCGGTTCCATACGGAAAAAACCTCTAACATTAGCGTCAGTTCTAGTGTCGCCAGGATCCTAGCTACTCAAATAAAACACATATGTGTCAGAGAACACAAGGCTGGCAAAGGTGCCTTCCTTCATTTAATTGTCAAAATATTCTCTTACCCCGTTGACTTCCATCTAATTACACGTCCTCACAACATCAACATAAACAACACAAAATAAATATACACTGAAAACACAAACAAAACAAACAACAAATATGTACTGGAAGTTAATTTAAACTTTATCTTTGAAATAATGAATTTTCTTTCTTAGTTTCAGTGCATATGCTTTTTTTAATCATTTAAAAGTGATTGGAAGGGCTATTCTTTTACCCTTAAAATAATCACAATCTTGGCATTGAACAATGAAACTACCTTCTTCAAAAAAAAAAAAAAAAAATCAAGAACGCGTCAGATTTTCCTGTTTGTTACCTAGTGCGCACTGGTTCGGTACGGCACGGACGGACAGAATTTTTTTAAAAGTTCATTATATCGTTTCTCATAAGGGTGCGTGCACTACACCAGCACGGACGGGACGGGACGATCCGCACCTTCCACCGTTTGTAAGAAGTCCGTTGGAAAGATCTTCTGGACAGTCCGACATGCCGATTACGTCATCGGCACTGTCGGGGCCAGAGAGTATGGTCGGGACGCCCTTACCGCCGTTGCAGTTGTGAGGTTATATGAAGCGTGTCGAGCGAACATGAATGCGTCCAAATTAAGTAAGTAGATCCAGAATTATCCAGAGTTGAAAGACGTGATATTTTTATTAAATGTTTGTGGTGGTGAATTAAAACACAGGTTTATTTTAACAAGATGTTTATTTATGTTTCTTAAGATTACACTAAAAATACTTGATTTATGTACAGAATCTTCACAGTCCTTGCGTTCTTCACTTAGTTATTGCTTTCTACATCGCACAGTTCTCTTGTTTATTTATTTTCACTGTTCACTTCTTTTGCACTGTCGCACAGTCCGATGCACTCACCGCCGTCCGATGCACTGACCACAGTTCACGGCGCTGGCCACAATCCACTGCACTGCTGATCACCAACTGCACCGCTGTTCACCGCGACGCACACACTTTTCACAGCTCGGCTTCCACTTCCGACAAGACTGACTCGCGACCGTCGACGGCGGCGCATTTGCACCTGGCCGGCGCACAGTGGAAAAACGATCGAAAACCTGGCCGTAAGTCTAAATATCAATCAATTCATACCACATTTGGTATGAATACTAAGTTAATGTTTAGAAATAAGGATCTAATGCCAGATTGCAAAAATTCAAAATGACGGCTTATTAGGAAATTATTTTACATACATTTATATTGTTTACATAATTGTTCATTCGAATTGACAACTACAACAATTAGTTTATTAAATTATTAATGCACAATTATAAGTTAACAAATATATGTATGAATATATTAAAATAATATAAATAAAAATGAAATGCTTGAAATAATTGTTAATATTCAGTTTTGTTTCTTACGGAAAATGAACGTGAAGTTCACAGCACACATAAACGGAAAAGAAAACGTTAGAGATATTAAAAACTAAAAAATTAAAAAACATATGTACAAACATTTTTCAAAAAAATATCTAAGAAGAAGGAACAAACATGTTACTCTTACAGCAAGGGTTACAAAATTACCAAAAGAAATCATCAGTACAATCCATGTCTTCATCATCTCCTAATGATTCAGGTAGAGGACAATCGAGAAGTTTGATAGCATCAGGCGAGAGTCCGCTTGTATGCTTTTGAGGAAGTTTTCTTTGGCTGGTAATCAGGGGATCTGATGACACCATCTGATGTTGAATAACATCTCTGTTTAGCCTTCTGCACATCCACATAGCTAGGATGTAGTTTGCATTTGCCTTCTTTCATTGACTCTCTTATCACATTGTATTGTGATTTAGATAGCTTGGCTTGGACCACTATTGAAAGAGCCTTGTCTCCTGAAATAGTTCCCTCTTTTTCCCTTTCAAATGCCCGTTGATATTTCAATGCCCTTGTTGGAGTGGTAAATGTAACATTTTTAACTACTTTCGCAGCATGTTTTTCCTACAGATCGTAAACTCATCTGCGTCCCATACGACAGTTCTTCCGGTGAATATACTTCTCTCGTTTCTCCAGTTTTCCTACGTTTAGTACGTTCACTGGTAATAGTGAAATCTATTTTTGGACGACCCGTAGTAGCAGTAGTTGACGATCGAGGACCAACACTCGTGTAAAAAGATATATTTACATTAAGCCACTTTTCATTTCTTGTCAAGAATGTATTTAATTTTCTGCTCACGGCTTGCCATTTGTCTTTAAATTTAATGACTAACTTCGGAAAATCTTTCTTCGTTTCAGAAGTAGCTCTAACACTGCAGCCATTCATTTTTGATAATTCAGCCTCTATGAATAACATTTTTTCAGGAGAATTAGCTTCATTTCCAACATTTTGAAGCAATAGAAATATTTCCCTGCGCGTATAAAATATAACATCATAATGTGATCCTGGAAAGAGAAAAAAGTTAAAAAGAAATTATTTATAATGAAAAGTTAATAATTCAAAATAACAAAATATCTTCTAAAATAATTTGCGCCATGTATTGTATTATAATGTGATTCAGTCTGTTGGTAATCTAAAAATATGCTTGGGGTATGAAGTTAGCATTGCCCAAACAAAACTTTTGATCGATTTAAGTTATTTACTCAATATTTATATTTATGGTTCATAAAATAATCTTGTATAGGCAACTCTTACTTTAAAATTGCATTAAAATAATATCTACAGCACGCAATATCACCACCTTCGGAAATACATGATACAGGTTGCGCCACGGTAATAATAGAAAACAGCATTCTATAAGGTGTAATAAACGCTTTCCTCTGCAAATTTCAACAGCGCTTTGTTATTTTAACGCACGTCGTATAATATTAATAATGATAATGGTAATATGTATCTGTTTTTAATGGCGAAGCTCAAGCCATAGAGTCTGCTCTTGCACCTGACCCCAGCGGATTAATCATGACAATTTTCATTACGAATTTAAATAAAATCTTACAAGTGACGTATAATCTACGCCATATTTAGACAACAATAGACGAACCTCCACAAAACTCCGATAACATCAGTGAGAAAGTTTGTATGACAATGAGGTTATTGTATTGTGTCAATGAAATATTATTCGTGTTAAAATTCCCGTTCTCATTTTACATTATTTCTCATAAAAACTAAATCCGCAGATATTCGCAGCTAATTTTTTGCAGCTAACTTTGTGACATATTAAAGTATTATATACAACAAAAAACACGGCGGGATCTCGTGAGAAGTATAACTTTTACTCTAAACGAAGATTAATGTTTTAAAAATTTAACACTAAAATCCAACATTTTCAGTCTGTCATTGTAAGCAAACAAATTACACATTTATAATAATTTTATATGCAAACTTATAGTAGATACCTCTAGGAACACTGTCCATGTTGTCTAACACCGTTTCGTTTCTATGCACGGAAGTTATTGGTGCTGAAACGGAAGCCACGTGGCAGGCTCTCAAGCGCAGCGCGGGAGACACAAAATAAGGGCAGGTTTGTGTTAACAGTGTCGTGCACCTAATAGAGTTACAGTATTCATTTTAACGGTATTTAAAGCAGAATTTAATCTATTTTCCATCCCCACAGAGCAAACGCCGGTTTTCCGAAATTCGAGTTTTCGACTTTTGGCCAGGTTTTGGTGAAAATTTTCCACTGTGCGGCGCCCGCCTGGACGCTTCGGGAACTCGCGTCACACTTCTTGGCGACCCGCGAATACCCTGGAATGGTCTAGTTAGGGGGCGGCGGCGGTTGTTGCAATATTCGTTACAGTATTACCTTTTTCAAAAGTGTAATTTAGTTGAGTGGCTAAACTATCTGAATCAAGGAGTATCATTTGGCAAATTTAAAATACAAGATATTATGAGAAGCTGTGCAGTCTCAACAAAACTTGACTTAGTTATGCACGGTAAATATATTATGACATATTTTGAAATTATACCTGTTTTGCGTATATTATCTTAACAAAGCCGATTATTTTCTTGAGTTTAAAAATAAAGCAATACAATAGTAATATGTTCCTTAGTTCAATTTAATTGTATACAATTACAATATTTACCAAAATATTTATTTATATAGTATACTTTTTAAAATACACAATTTTCTTTCAAATTTATCACGATACGTCCTAAAGTACTGAAATAATTTTTCATCTTCCACCACGTCGGGATACAATATGTGAAATTCCCCTTTTGCCGTTCTCGTGTTTAGAAGAGAATCTGGGCTTTCATCGGCTCCTTGCCTCATTTTCTCTTTCCTTTATTAAAAATCAACGAATGCGATTGCTTCTTTACTTCAATTACGAAGCATCGCACACGGAGCGAGATGCCAGAGTGACTGAAACTGTCCGAAGTGTCCGTTCCGTCCCGTCCTAAAGCGCGCGACCCACACGAAAACAGCCGTCTATCCGATCCCGTCCGTTCGTACCGTTCCGACCCACTGCGCGCGTGGCTTTAAGGGAAGAATCATTCTTGAATTCTATCAAGCTTGAAATTGAAACTTCATGCTTTTGAGATCGTGGAACAGACTTGCTTTGTCTCTGTAGACACGTTTTTTTTTGTACCATTTAGGCCACCAGGATTTGAAATACAGTATACATCATCGGAATCTTTCACGTGAACGGTAAATTTTCCTGGGATTCTAGCACAATAAAACATTCAAAGGAGTAACAAGTTTATTGCGGTAATTCACATATTCTTCATTACGAAGATGAGCTCTTAATCTTCTTTATTTTGTAATTTTCTATATTTCATACTCCCCTTTTTTTTCTTATAATCTTCAACAGAAGGCTCCATGATATTAAAAGCTTCTAAGAACAAGACTGTTTTTATATTCACAACTGCTTATCAATTAACAACAAACGATGATAATCAGTTAGGTTTTCCTGTTTCTCATAAAAGGACTGACGTTTGTTGATACGCGCCCAGAAAAGCTTTTTGAAGTAAATTAATAATGACAATCTGTCAACGTCTCATTATTAAAAAATCAGTGACATTGAATGTAAAAACAAAATACTAAGCTGTAGTTACTAAACTCAGTGCTGATAACCATAACTCAAAAACTATTAATTTATGAAATGACCTAAGTCATTTGACTAGTGCCCTTCCACAAATAAACTGTAAAAATGAGCGTTCATTTCATAGCTTTGTGATGATCCGACTAGTGACCTATCATAACTGCAATGCGTTATCAACACCCACAGAAACCTATCCCGCCTGTATCTCAGTTTGACCAAAAATTGACTTAGGTCCTTTAATAAATAACCTATTCATATAACCAAGGGAACAATGTTTTAAGTACCATAAGAATTTACTAAAACATGAGATTGTCTTGAAAAACAAAAGAGACTCCAGGTTTTAAAATCCATAATAAAAAATTGCCTTGCAACTGTTACCATAAATATTGAAGCAATTTACTATTAATGAATGAACGAATGAATTTTATTGCAGACAAGTGTTATTAAAGATACTGACACTGAAGGTAAGCAATGTGTTGTTTTCATACCGCTGCGCACTTTTGTAACTGTCTCTCTTAAATATGGATCTTTTCTCTAGGGGCCCTACGATTGTATAAAAATCACAAATATGGTAGTGTGCCCAGGATCGGAGGATTATCCCATGCGTTTCGGATGGCACTTGCAAAGACAAGCAAAAGGTTACACGATGGCCGGCGAATGGGTAATACCATTTCATTTCGACGAGACGATTTCTGTAAGTAATGTGAAGTGCACAATATACCGATGAAGGAGTGTAAAAGTCGATAGTAATTTTTTTCTGTAATAAGTTAATAAATACTGATCATTTTTTAAACAGACACTACAATATTATTTTTTCAAATAATTTATGAAATAAATAAGAAAAACAATTCCATTGCCGGTTCACGGGTTTTGGTCCAAAAATAACGTATTCTAGTAGAATACGTTATTTTTTGGACCAAAACCCGTGAACCCGCAATGGAATTGTCTACAGAAAATGGTCATGAAATACAGCAGATAAATAAGAAAAAGTTTTAAAAATAGAGTGTAGTGTGAGTTTTAAAAAAAGGTCAAAATAGTTTTACAAATCTACGAACAAACAGAGGTTAACCTAATCCTTAAAGTACTTACACACACATGTATTTCATGAAAACGTAATACAACATTTTTAAAAAATGCTAGTGAGATTTTTATTTAATGACAATATACAAAGCATTTCAGCTTATGAATACTCTCTCTGTGACCAATCGTACAACTTAGCACCAGTGTGAAAATTGATTTCGAATAAAGTGAAACTTTTTACTTAATTAAAGGTAATAAACAAAGAAGAACCCAACATACGTATTACCAAGGTTGGGCAAAATCAATGAAATTCTGTATTTAAATATTTCCCAAAATACTTCATACATTCGTATTTATATTCATACACAAAAAAGAATTTTAATAATTTTGTATTTTATATTTTTATTGCTGCAATATATTGTAATTGTCAATTATAGTAAATTAGTAAACAGCCCTTCGATACTGATTCGCATGTTTGGCTGGTACTCGTCTCCTATACAAGTTACAACAACTGGAAACTCCACAATATCTATTCAATATCATTCTTAGTTTTCTGTCCAACAGAAACTATAAAGTTAACACTTTCAACACAACATACAATAGACACAGGGGTCCACAATGATCCTGTCTCTCTCCCCACCCTTCAATATTTATTTATCAGATATTCCTCAACTAGACACCTCAGAAAAACGTTAGCTTTGCTTGCTGATGACACGGCAGTATTCACATTCCACGACGATATCTTATATGCACATGACACGTGTGCAAAAAGACTAACTTAAATTTTGGAATTGGACTGAAAAATGAAGAATAAAAAATTAAAGCTTCAAAATCACAAGGAAAGATTTTCACCCTTGGTAAACCTAAATTAACTCTTCCTTTACTCATCCGAAAGACACCCATACCATGACTACCAAATCAAACTCAGTTAAGTACCTAGGACGAATAGGCAGCAAATTAACCTGGAAAGCACATATCAAAAACACAACAAACAAAACATACTGTAATGATTTGTATTTTTTTACAATAAAAGAACCGTCACAGGGGAAGCCGACTATAGATTCAACAAATGACAGCAGAATGGTGTGTGGACATTTATTGTGTTCGAAATGCCGCGGTGAAGAAACATTATTTCAAAACAATAATTAGCTTAAGGGAAAATAAAGAATAACTTTCTATGTCAGCACATACGGTTTATAAGGCGGCAAGTATGTGGTTTTCTATTTAACAGAGTGACTGTTGCCAAAAGACAAGTGACGGAGAATTTCTGGTATGAGTAAGCACAGAAAAGTACTAAATTCGAACTGAATAACAAGAAATTAGTGTGTTTCGGACTAATAAACATCGAAAACGGGAATTTAGGTAAATTGGCAGATACCGTTAAGCAAGGGGACGCCGGGGAGGCATAAATCAGAATAATTTGATGTCAATAAACAAGGACAAAAGACTGAGAGAGCGTGTTTTGTTGAGGAAAAATTTTGCTTATGAATTGCAACAATACTTTTAGGTAGATGAATTCTAGTCTCAGAGGTGAGAGGACCTCATGTCTGGCTATGCGAGAAATGATTTTCGAACGTGAAGAAAAGAATGTTACGAGTTTTTTTAATAGTGACAGTCGATTTATTTGTGAGTTGTTTTGATGATATGGTAAATGGTAACTGAACTTTAAATCATATTAAACAGTACAATTTGCACTATCTGTTAGAAAAGTTTGAAAAAAATTTGAGCCATTGTTGAGAAAATGGCGTTTGAGGTTTTCCGAAAAATGCGGAATTTTGAGCTAGTTCTCAGAGAAAACAGTTGTGTTTTCGATAAACTTTACTTGACATTATTTAAAGCACATGTAGTCATAAATATAATAACTTGAACAATTCGCCGCTAATGTAAATATTAACGACGTGAAAGACAAGTCCAAAAAGTTTTGCAATTTTTGAAAAAAACAAAAGAATACAGCAATATGGCGTTTATCTCATCTCATAGGGTACATTTAGCACTATCTTTACCAAAAGTTTAAAGAAAACATTGGGAGCCGTTTTTGAGAAAACCCACAAAACAGGATTCTGGCTGTGTTAGGAGATTTTTTCTAAATTCAACAACTGGATTTATGCAATTTTTCGTTAGCAGGGTCCTGTCATAAGAGTTTTTCTGGCAAAAATCTGCCGTTTTTTTTCGCGCAGCATTACATAACTTTCCCAATACTATATGTACGTACAGTTTTGGAAACAAAAATTGATCGCGGCCGTCTGCGGCTAAGTTCAGCTTGTGCACGGCTTGGGCAGCCCTTGTCATGATGAAACGTCGCAGGCGGAGCCTCACAAACCTACGCAGCCAATCTCAACATAGGGGGGAGTGACCTAACAAACTTAACGTCGTACAAAATGGCGGGCGTCGCTAGTTCCGATGTGAAAATATTTTCAAATAAAAATACAAGGAATGAAACACTTTTACAAACATTAAAGTAAATTATTCAAATATATATGAACACATACATTTAACCACTATTAACACAATTCTTTTTGAAGAAATTACGGTGATGTGAGATAAAATAACACTAATTTTAGACAAATTACTTTCTTATACTCATTCTAATTCCAATATTGTTGTTCATACACAATCCATGAACTTTATCAACTGTCCAGATTTTTTCCATAAGAAAAACTATTATAATTGCACATTTTCAAGTGTTCAAAAGTGATTCTAAAAGTTGCAAAAATTGCAAAATACTGTCTTTCTGCATTCGATAGAAAATTTCTAGGGAACCATTTCAATACAAGACAATAAAATTCAAAGACCAATTGTATATTTATTATTAAAGCAACAATTAAACTAGATATTAAGCAATCAATTTGCATCTCTGGTCAAAATTGTTATTTTGCGATATTGAACTTAGGGACAATTTGGGCACACTCTTCCGCAGGAATAACGCACATTTCGAAATTGTTTATAAAATTGTTAATTGTTGCAAAATTTTTAATTCGCAGTTTTCGGTTCTGGGCCATCAGGAAACTCTTTCCACTTTAGAATTGCAAAAATTGGAAATTGTTTATAAATTTACAAATTACGCAATATTTCTTTACTCTCTTATCTCAATTGCCTTGCAACAAGTTGCGAAATTCCGCAATCCGATCGGCGCTATCACCTTTTCTTACGCAATTGTTTATAGGAAATTAGCACCTGATGCCAACCCTCATTTGTTTTACAGACAATCCGGTCGCTCTTGGCAGTCAAGTATATGGTTTAGTTCGTTTTGCAGTGTCTCGCTTTCCGCCGATTATATTGCATTAACGATTTCTGACTTAACGACAAATCAATGAAAATTTCTGCAAATGAACTATTGCTCATTTTTATCTTTCAACATTTTCTTTGAATTCTTAATACTTTGTTTGAACTGTCGTTCCGATATTATAATTTGTCTGCGTTATAAATAAATTATCAAAACGCCGAAATTGTTGCCCTGCGAATGTGAAAGTAAAATTTCACTGCGTGTTTGTCTATATTTCAGTCAATGGTGCCAACTGCACGCCGATGTCTTTATCGTCCAGTGATGAAATCTATTATAAACCAATTATTTTGAAAAGTGCATTTTGATGGAGCGGTGGCACATACTATATTATTACTAATTAAAAATTTTGTATCAAGAAGTTTATCTATCGGGTTGTTTTCTTGATTTTTTGAAGTGCCCGTTTGAGCTAACCAGATGAAAGTTTTAATTCCATCTGTTTCTCTATTACAGTCAAAATTGCAGCAAATATTAGACGGTAAAACGAGACTGCTGCCGAAATTCGCAGTACGATGTAAGGAATTATGTCGAAACACCCTAGTGATACATTCTGGAGCTTCATATTTTCGATTTTTAATAATAATAATTAATAACTAGCCAAGTTTGAATATAGATAATTTTAACATTTAATCCATGATACAAGTGTTGTGTAGCAGAGATATTCTTTGAAACATTTTTAATTTTGCAGAAATTGAACAATATTTGATTTTTTAATAGAACTACATAGATTTTTTTTACTGAAATGATTAGATTATTTGAAGAGGAATACAATATCTTAGTTGTTACTGAGTTAAAAGAAATATAGAGTAACAAATATTTTACCTAAACTTGCTTTGAAATTATAAACAGTTGTTGGTACGGGAAATATTTGCCTTGAGACGCCAGTGCGGCGATCGCCTTTGGGACACTTGGCCTTCGCGGTGCCGCGACCTTTAGACTGCAATGGTAGGCAAGTGATGGGATGTATGTCTGCATAATGTAATCATGGCAGGGAATGCTTAGAAATGGACATCAATGTTAAAAAAAGTCAAAAAGAACGATGTAAGAAACTGTCAGCTTAAGAAAGAAAATATTAAAGCCATTTTCAGACCTAACAAGCATTGACCTTAATTTGTAACGGCGACAGAAACAAGCCTACATTTTAAAGCATTTCAAGTAGAAGGCAAGGGATCAATAGGTTAAGATGTTTTACAGTAATATCTCCAGATAATTAAACAGAACATAGATTGGCTGCAAGTTTCTAATATTCTTTATTGTTAATCTACTTCCTCCTTTATTCATTAATATATCAAATGTATACAAAGAAAACAAAATGTGTATTGTAGAACTACTCTTCTGAAATATATTTTCAGCATGACTGTTGCCTCGCACTTTTACTAATATATTAAGGAGAATTTTGAACAAAGAAAATTCAAACCAATTGTTAGGGCAGGTCCAAACACTGCCCGCATGCGCGATATATAGGTAAATTGCAAGGAAGAAGGATTTTAATATATTGTGCTATTATTCTTACTTTCACAAAAATAAAATTATTTTTGTGTCGTAGACCGTCTAAACCTACCATGAAAATGCGCTCGTAAAATAAAATGCTCACCATCAACAGAAATGCATTAAAGAAGTTTCCTCGGGAAGGGAATCAAGCATCAACAAAGATTTCTAGCGACTGGAATTCATTTCCGCGTTGAACTGTTATCCATTCATTAGAAGAAGTTTAATTGTGGGACAACAGTTTATTAAGAATTTAAACCAAAACAAACCGCTACTTTGTGTCGGGTGATGTATAAAACTGCATTATTCTTTTTATTATCTGTTCAACAGTTTTTGTGTGTATATCCAAGCAATATACTGGGAGTCCCACCAACTGAGGGGCACTCCCTAACTTCTAAATCTAAACGGTTCCCGATATCGAAATGCGGTTTTCGCTCAACAATGCGGAATCATGGGGCAAGCAATTTGCCGTGGAGATATTGTTCGAAATATTTTTAGTTTTTGAGAAATTTAATCACCTTTGAGTTTTTAAATGCAATCATGTATTTTTCTCACTAGCATTAGAGAGATCATAAATAGACGAATACAATGATGTAACATATATTAATGTTTTGATAGTATTTTGAGTATAAAAATATAGTTTCTGACATGTGATTTTAAATTAAATACTTGAGATTTCAGGAAAAACTACACGTTTCGTTTAAAATCTCATGTCAGAATGTATAATTTTATACACAAAATACTATAAAATATTAGCATATGTTACATCATTGCATTTCTCTTACGATCTATCTATTGCTAGTGAGAAAATATATGGTTCCCTTAAGAAAAACTAAAGATTATTTAATTTCTCCAAAACTAAAATACTTCATACAATATCTCTACACCATTTCTCTTTTGTCTTGAACCATGATTATACATTCTTGAGAGAAAACTCTATTTCGATATTGGAAACCGTTTAGAAGTTTTGGTCAATAGTTTGTTTGGTCAAAGGATGGTCAATAGTTAGTGGGACTCCCTTAAAGTAGGACTAGTTAGTGAGATGTATTTCAGTAATTCAAGTTTTAATTCCGTTTGATAGAAGATGCCACACATCAGAATTATTTGTAATCGTCTAAATACATTGGAGCCATTTTAAACGTCCACAATTTCGCACAATAACTTATACAAGCAATTTAAATACGTTAGTTTATGTAAGAAATTGAAAGGTGTATTCGTTTGGCTCAGTGGTAGAATCCTTTCTTCCAGAACCCTAGGCTAAAGGATCGAATCCGGCGCTTGCCCGGAATTGGTTTGCTTATCAGTGATTTGTTTTTGTCAAATTAACTGTATTACAAAACTTTTTCCATAGCGTAAATATATTATTTTGATTTTAAAACAAGGTGACCGTGAAAAGGGCTATTTATCTTTCTATGAAATATTTGTTTTTTACTCTCCAAATTTGATTAGAATTTTTTATATTAATTGTTTATTCATAAATATCTTATTCTAGGAAATACAAGGAAGACATTAATAAGGAAACCAAAAGTCCTGGTTTACTAATGCGATAATTCGCTCTCGCAGGGCTTGGCTATGGTGAGCCATGTGGAATAATGAAAACGGAGTAGTTCAATTTGCTTAGCCGCGAGTGAAAATATTGATTTTTCTTTCTTACAAAACGGCAACGCTGCAGGGCCCCTTATCTCATTTTGACCTGGAATCGACAACACGGAAGTAATGCGAAGAATGCAATTTAAGATCATATTATTTTGATCTGAATGCCGCACTTCCAGACAACCTATTACCATTATTTTATAATTGCTGGTTTGCATTCTTTTTTCGCAATGTGAATTTTGCTTACATTATACATAACTTTGACAAGACAAATGTATAATTTTGCAATTTAGTGATTTTTTTTTGTAATGTAGAATGAAAGAAAGCTACGAAGAGTAGGACTCGAGCCCGCTGCTTCCTGAGTCCTAGAGAAACACTTTGACACAGCCATTCATTCGCTCTTCTCACACTCTTCTTATAACAACACATTTCATATTTTAAAAAACTTGAAAGCAACAATACGTTTGCAAAAATTAATGTCAATTCAGTTTTGTAGGCTGGAATCACGGAAGTCTTTTACTTCTGTACTACTTCTATTTTGCTCCCAATAAAGGTTGAAGTATTTTATGCGTACTCCAATAAATAAATGTAGTCTTCACAGTTCGATCTATAGAACTTAGATTTTAAAAAAGTAGTGGTGCTACAGAATGGCTCAGACTTTACCGTATTAGCTTTCTATTTCCTTTGGTCTCGGCTAGCTATTCGGATTTGACACTTACTCTTGCCAGCTGCCATCTATCCTCGCCCAAAGTACACTTTTTTAAAAGTTTCTTCATTTTTCGATTTCCTAATAGCAGAACGGAAATGTTATTTAAAGAATATTAAAGAACAGTAAAATATCGTCCTAACTGGCAATTTTCTTTGAAAAATTTGGAGCAGTTTTTAAGGAAATGGCGTTTAAGCGCTACTGTAAATGCGAAATTTTAAGCTCTTTTTGACAGAAAATTTTTGAATTTTCAAAAAACATCATCAGACGTCATTTGAAGTATACCAACTTACAAATACAACACTGTTTACAAATTGCTGGAAATGTGCATATTGAGAGTGTGAGAGATTTTTCCAAAGAAATATATTTGTCTATTTTTTAAAAAATCGAAAAAATACCCCAAATTGAACTTGGCTTCATAGCACTATCCGTTCAAATAGCATTATCAGGGCAATTAGCACTATCCGTTCGAAAAGTATGAAAAACATATGGACCCATTTATGAGAAAATGGCATTTGAGCATATTAGGAGTTTTGGTTTCACAGAAAACAATTGAGTTTTTGAGAAACTTTATTTGACTTTATTTAAAGCACATGTACTCATAAATATAATAATATGAACAAATCACCTATTGTAATCTCAAATCGCTAATTTAATATTAATGACGGGTGAGATTCAGGTCAAAAAATTTCATTTTTGTAATTTTTGAGAAAACAAAAGAATAGATTTCGAATTTAGAGCATCGCTTAAACGTCATTTTCTTAAAAACGGCTCCAAATTTTCTAAAAAAATTGTCATTTATGACGAAGTTTTGCTGTTCTTTATTATTCGTAAAATAATATTTCCGTTCTACATTTACGAAACCGAAAAATTAAGAAAATATAAAAAAAAATTAATTTGGGCGGCGATGGATGGCAGCTGGCAAGAGCATATGGACAGTCCGTATAGGTAGCCGAGACCAAAATATACTAGAAAACTAATACGGAAAAGTTTGTGCCGTTCTGTACCATAACGTTTTCGTTTATATTGCAAAGTACAGCTATAATTGATACCATTAATACGAGAAGTCTTAGTTTTAAGGCCATTTTTTAAACAAAAAGCAGAATGCTATGTTTAAGTTAATTAGGAATTTTACGCTAAATACAAAGAAAAAATTAAGAGTAACAAAAAAAAATGACGAGATGGAACATTTTTGGTAAATTCTGTGGTGGCAGCAGTATTTTTTTTTTTTTTCGTTTTTACAGAGTTGAAATCTATAAGAAAATGTATAAAAATCCTATGGAGTTTTTTTTACTTGCAGACCATGTGTAATAAAATGAAAGTGACGGCCCCGTGGCCGAGACCGCTAAGGCAGTAGTGCCGTAGTGGTCTTGGACCGTGGGGTCACGGGTTCGCATCCCGCCTCGGGCATGGTTGTATGTGTTCGTCCTTTCACCGCCTCTCATCACCATATCGTGTCATCATCATGTCATAACGTTACTCCCAATAGTGGTCGCTAATGACCGAGTAGTTGATGCGACCTTAAACAACAACAACAAAATAAAAGTACTAGTATAAACACGTTTTATAAACAAAAGCTCTAAAGAGTTTTACATCCACCAGATATAAGCAAAGAGGTGATCCGATGATTGGCGGAATTGGCGGAAAAAACGCTTCGTAGAGGCAACGTCTTACACACAGCGTGATAAAGTGAATAACATGGAAGCTAATCAATTGTCTTTCACTCCTACTTGCGAATAGTGTTTTAACGCACCCTGGAAAATGTTATGTTTGTATGAATACTTGTCACTTTTCAAAGTGTATACCATTAAAATCTAGAGCTTGGAAAAACGATCGCACATAATTAAAAAGATTACCCACTGACCCACTGATTATCAGTTAAAATTAATTTATCATCAGTTTTGATAGTCACACAAAAGATCGATTCTACTGTGAAAAAAAAAACAAGCTTTTATAAAAAATTTCCTCGGTTACTCTTTCTCCGTGTGTTTACATCTTCAGCAAACATAATAGTTGTATATTTCGATTTGCTTGCGTTTGGGAAATAGTTTTCTTCTCTGAGAAGAGTTCCAAACAGAAATGATCTCGCTGATCACAACTGGAAATGTCCTAACAATTTTGTCAAATGTAAATGAACTTGTAATGCAAATATGTTCTAAATAAAAGTTTCTATATAGTTCTATTCAGAGCAAATTTTCATTACATTAAAAAAAATTAATAACAGCTTTTTCGTAACAGTATATTTTCTTTAATAAAAGAACTCATACGGACTAATCATTCTTCACTTTCATCGTTCAATCCTTGATCTCTCAGCGGTGTTTCTGCTACGATGAAAGTGGAAACAAAGCGAAAGACAAAATTGAATTAAAACTAAATGCTGCATCGGCACATAGTTCCTTGCATATATGCATATACATATTACTTATATGTAATAACAATATTAAAATACCACACAAGGCCCGCAGAAGTGTTTCCAATTCCGTAAAGTTTTGTCAACGCTGGGATACGAATTCACGTATTTAGGTTCAGCAAAATATTACTATGTCTACTACACTATTCACCCAAAGAATCACAGCCTCTCCAACACCTAAGTTGCACAGGGGAACTAATTTTTTTAATCGGCGTGTGTAAACTCACAATCCGACGCGTAGGGCGCCACTACTGGAAGTCTGAGATGGCCTTATTTATGAGTTTCGGGAACTTCTGTAAGAACTCAAGGTTTCAAAGTTCGAGTTAATAGCAAGTGAGCTCGACCAAGCGACCCCTCTGAAGGTCATTTCCAAACACTGAAGTCTGAGGAACGAATACACACTGAATGTTAATGAATACAAGAAAGTTTATAGATTTGGAATAAATGCATTTTAAAAACATTTTCCCCGCAAAATTGCTCTCTCATTAAAATTAAGTGAACTCGTTTTTAATTTTCCATACCATTCACTAGAAATTTCTCTAATTACACACATTTATTTACATGTGTGTAACATTACAATTTGTAATACTAATCTATTGTTTGTTTTTATATTGAATTTAAATTATTTGTCACAATTGTCCAAGAGATCGTAGCGAAGCATTCTCCCATTATTCTCCGATATTACTGAATTAGTGCCACATTCTTCAAACCCCGTCTTTCCTTTAATGTATTTTCTTGAATTGCTAGAACGCGTTAGCTTGAATTGTTAGATAAGCGTTGCTTGCCTTAGAGTTGAGGATGGCTCAAGACGCGTGTCAAAAATATATTTTTACTCTATCTACTTATTACCAAATGAGACATTATTGTATCTCTCTTTACATGATCTATTCATTTCAGGTAAAACCTACGCAGCTCCATTTTATCTTCCGTGCCACCGTTCCGTCGAAATGCAATTTTAAAAATCAATTGTTTATATCATAATTCAATTAATAATGAAATAATTTGTTTACACTCAATTTCCTCTCAAGACGGTTAACTATTGGCAGCCACTTAGCACAAGTAAGTAGAAGATATCCAAGCACATAATAAAGAAGCCTACACATTTGCAGGACAAAAGCTTCTGCGTTTTGAAATTTGAAACAAAATTTATTTGTAATGCAGATGAATGAAAATAATGAAACTCAAGTTTCAACGATGTATTAAGAATATAAAGGAAATTTTCAAATTAGAAAACAGCAATATTTCCTTAGCAACAATTTCTACCGTTTTGCCGTAAGTCAGAAATCGTTAATATAATATAATCGGCGAAAAGCAAAACAATCTGAACCAAATACTTGACTGCAAATACTTGACGCAAAGAGCGACCGGATTGTCTGTAAAACAAATGAGGGTTGGCATCAGATGCTAATTTCCTATAAACAATTGCGTAAGGAAAGGTGATAGCCCCGATCGGATTGCGGAATTTCGCAACTTGTTGAAAGGCAATTGAGATGAGAGAGTAAAGAAATATTGCGTAATTTGTAAATTTATAAACAATTTCCAATTTTTGCAATTCTAAAGTGGAAAGAGTTTCCTGATGGCCCAGAACCGAAAACTGCGAATTAAAAATTTTGCAACAATTAACAATTTTATAAACAATTTCGAAATGTGCGTTATTCCTGCGGAAGAGTGTGCCCAAATTGTTCCTAAGTTCAATATCGCAAAATAACAATTTTGACCAGAGATGCAAATTGATTGCTTAATATCTAGTTTAATTGTTGCTTTAATATGTTGAATTATAAAAAAGTTCCAAATAATTATAGACAGTCATAAACAAAATATATTTGTTATCTTGACAACGTTTCGGAGACTATTTATGTCTCCATCATCAGGTCATTAATCATTTCATCAAATCATCATCATTTCGTCAAATTGTTGCTTTAATAATAAATATACAATTGGTCTTTGAATTTTATTGTCTTGTATTGAAATGGTTCCCTAGAAATTTTCTATCGAATGCAGAAAGACAGTATTTTGCAATTTTTGCAACTTTTAGAATCACTTTTGAACACTTGAAAATGTGCAATTATAATAGTTTTTCTTATGGAAAAAATCTGGACAGTTGATAAAGTTCATGGATTGTGTATGAACAACAATACTGGAATTAGAATGAGTATAAGAAAGTAATTTTGTCTAAAATTAGTGTTATTTTATCTCACATCACCGTAATTTCTTCAAAAAGAATTGTGTTAATAGTGGTTAAATGTATGTGTTCATATATATTTGAATAATTTACTTTAATGTTCGTAAAAGTGTTTCATTCCTTGTATTTTTATTTGAAAATATTTTCACATCGGAACTAGCGACGCCCGCCATTTTGTACGACGTTAAGTTTGTTAGGTCACTCCCCCCTATGTTGAGATTGGCTGCGTAGGTTTGTGAGGCTCCGCCTGCGACGTTTCGTCATGACAAGGGCTGCCCAAGCCGTGCACAAGCTGAACTTAGCCGCAGACGGCCGCGATCAATTTTTGTTTCCAGAACGGTACGTATAGTATATGGGAAAGTGAAAATTACGGCCAACCACAGAGAATCCACTCAGGCTACCCTAAGGATATTTTCAAGCCCCCTAAACTATCTGAAAATAGTATATAATCTCTTTCTCACTGTCTCTCTGTTTCCAAAAGTATCTCTCTGTCTGTCTGTCTGTCTCTCTCTCTCTCACACACACACACACAGTACCAACTACTGATCACCAAACTCATTTTTAGTTACACGTATTTGTACGTGTAATACGGAGTACTATATGTAGTATAGGGAAAGTCATGTAATGCTGCGTGAAAAAATGGCGAATTTTCGCCAGAAAAAATTCATTGCCGGGCCGTGAAAATGAAAAAGTGAATAAATCCAATTGCAAAATTATGAAAAAATCCTTTTACACGTGCTGTAGCCAGAATCCCTGTTTTGTAAGTCTTTGATATCGAAAATCCAATCGAAAGCAAAACGTCCGTCCGTCCGTCCGTCCGTCCGTCCGTCCGTCCGTCTGTCTGTCTGACCGTCTGCCCGGTGTATGTGAACATCACTAGCGTCTAAACTACGCGTAGGATGTTTTCCAAATTGAAGATACCCATGTCCATCTGACTTTAATCAAAGGTCTGAAATTTTGAAAAACATTCATTAACTTTTGGGGGTACTTGATGCCCCCGGACATTTTCAAAATTTTCTCCAAAACGGTTCCAAATCTTTTCTTTAAATTTCTTGGAAGAATATAGTAAAATATCCTTATTAAGGTGGCATAGGTCCTATTTTCAGGGGTTGTTGTGTCTTTGCAATCAGAAGAAGAACTCGTTTCTTACAACATTTATTTTACACAACATAGAAGTACAGTAGAGTCGCCGGAAGGCGCACTGGTTAAGCCGGAGGCTCAGTATCTACGGCGGACGGCCGTGTTGAGTAGCAGGAGACGATGTCCTTGCCGGCCTGCGGGTCGCAGGGTTGGTTCTGCCGCGTGAGCGGCGTTGCGCCACTCGTCGGAGAAGAGATTGCTAAGCTACAGAGCTATCTTGGCTCGTGGGAATTGGGGGCCGTGACAAGGGCCGCGGCGAACTGGGGTTGTCGCCGGCTGAGAGTAGGGGCGATGGCGTAACCGTCATCCAGATGCCGAGAGGCCGGAGCGCGGGAGCCAAGTAGGAACCGCGACAGCGGTGAGGCCGTAGCACCACCGGGCGATGCTGGATGAAGCGTCGCTAGCCGAACGTGGCGGCGGCGGGGGGGCCGTCCGCTCGGCAGTGGCGAGGCCGGGGCGTGGTCGCGTCGCTGGCAGAGCGTCGTGGCGGCGGCGGGGCCGGCGCCTGGCGCGGCGAGGCAGTGGCGTAGTGGAGTGCCGTTACCTCGGCGTGTTGTGTCGGTGGACACTGTCTGCAGGCTCATGCCGGCGGTTGCGTGAGCGGCTCTCTGTTGACTACTGGCAGACTCGTGGCTGACTGATAGCTGACTGGTAGCTGACTGGTAGCTGACTGGTAGCTGACTCGACGCTGACCCGTTGTCCACCGGGTTATATACCCCGGTGGGCCAATGAGAAATGGGTTCTTGGCTACGGGTCAGTGCGCAGCGGGTCCGTGCTGCGCTCTCTTGACGGAGTTTTGAGGTTTCTGGCGCGCGCCGTTTGAATGTTCTGCGCGAACACCACGGGTAATTCTAAATTTTCGAAAATTGCAAAAATTTGAATTTTATTCAGCGTCAACTACAAAATTGCAAATAGAAATTTTCTTTCAAGTACAATGTTCTTTATAGTTAGTTCTTTCTTTAAGGGCATGTACATTTTTTTAAAATGGTAGTTTTCGCGCAATATTGCGTGCAATATGCGCAATTTAAAAACAATACAAAAAGAAGAATCTCAAAAACGGCACCAACTTTTTTCTTTGAACTTTGGAAAGAATAGTGCTAATTGTACTCTATGAGATGACTCAAACGCCATATTCATCAATTCTTTTGTTTTTTCAAAAATTGCAAAATTGTAATTTTTTTTACTTGTGTCTCACGTCGTTAAAACTTACATTATCGGCGATTTTTTCACATTATTATATTAATGAGTACGTGTGCTTTAAATAATAAGTTTCCCGAAGTAAAGTTTCCCGAAAACTCAATCGTTTTCTGTGAAAACTAGCTCGAAAAACCAGCATTTTCAGAAAAGCTCAAACGTCATTTTCTAATGAATGGCTACGAATTTTTTCTTCAAACTTTTGGAACGGATAGATTTAACTACACTCTTTAATATGACGTAAAGTTTATGTTAAGTCTTTTTTGTTTTTTCAAAAATTACACGAATGTAGTTTTTTGAAAGATCTCTCACATCTTTAATATGTGCATTACCAGAAATGTGTAAACATTATATTTGTGAATTTAAGTTTTTTGAAAATTCAAAAATTTGTCTGTGAAAAAGAGCTTCAAATTTCGCGTATTTAGTAACACTTAAACGCCATTTTCTTAAAAACAGCTACACATTTTTAAAAGAAAATTGGCATGTAGGACAAGGTTTTTGTGATTTATAATATAATAAAATTAATATTTTCATTCTACTATTAGGAAATCGAAAATTTAAGAAAATGTTTAAAAAATGCTATATGGGTGGTGGTAGAGGACAGCTGGCAAAAGTATGTGGCAATTCCAAATAGCTAGCCCAGATCTAAGGAAATAGAAAACGAATACAGGAAAGTCTGTGCCATTCTGTAGCACCACTAGTTCTTATCTAACATACCTACCGGAATACCGGAATTGTACTGACAGTCCTAAGGTTGGTTCATCTTATAATGTCATTGAAATTGTATATAAACACCCTTGAAAGGCAGAAATGCCTAACAAGAAGAAATAAAATTTACAAAAAGTAATTGACAGTCATAGAAATTTTTAAACAATAACTATTGCAATGTATTGTAACAATTTGTATTAGCATTTTCAAATATAAAATAATATCAAAAATGTGTAACGTAAAGAAATGGGTATTTTTCGTAATGATTATTTTCATTTTTATATTTATGTAATAAATTTATTTTAGCCAAAAAAACGTGCACCTGAAAACAGAAACGAACAGATTTTTTAAAAGTTGTATGAATTTTATCTGAATTTTATGAATTAAATGAAACTGGATTTTTACCTTGATTGTCTATATTAAATGTAACTTTTTCTCAATATAATTATAACAGACAATCAAAAATCTTTAAGATTTTATTTTTTGTTTTCATGAGGTGCGCAGTCTATGTGATAGTGGAATCAGACAAAAATATACAGTCCTCAGACTGTTTCCTTCTTCTTCGGCTGTATTTAAGTATTTTTTTTAATATAACTACTTTATGTATTTGACTTCATGTCTAAAATACATGCCCAAAACATTAAAAAAATACAGTTTTTCAAACACAAAATGTATTCAAAATACATACTTCAAATATAAGTATTTAAATATTGCCCAAAGCTTTGTATTATTAAACTAACATTTTCAATTACCATTTTAGGGCGTGGGCATTTTATCCAAGTGGACAAACAACGGATGGCAATTCTACGCAAAAATAATCAATCCTATGCCTGTCAGGCGATGCACAAACACGATTCCGAAAATATTCAAGACTTTCGCTCCAGCTGAATCTCCTGCTGTTGACTGTCCCTGGCCACCAGTGAGTACAAACCTGCAGAAATGCCCGTAAGAACCTAATGGCGATTCAATAGATATTTTCTCACATTATTTCTACATTGCAATATTAAACTAATGATGCAACAGAATGGCGTAGACTTTCTCATACTAGTTAGTTTTCTGATTCCTCTGGTCAGGACTAGATATTTGGACTTGCCCCAATCTCTTGTCAGATGCAATCTATCGTCGCACGAAGAACTTTTTTTATTCTAATTTTTTCGCTTTTCTAATGGTGGAAACGAAATATTACTTTAATAATATTATGAAAGAATAAATTCTGGTTTGAAAAATTTGGAGCCGTTTTTTGAAAAATATTGCTTAAGAGTTTCCGTCAAGAGATTAATTTGGGACACTTTCAATGTTTTGTAGTTCAACTCTGTATATGAGTATGAGTTGCTTCAACCTCTTACCCGCGCACCATTGATACAGGAGTGCCACAAGGATCGGCACTCTCCCCCATTCTGTTCAACATTTTTAGCTACGATATCCCCACTGACGGTGACTCCTAGATAGCGCTGTACGCAGACGACGTCGCCTTCTTCGCAAACGCACAACGACATTGCCGTAAGCCAAGGACTGTATTCAAAACACACTAAACGAGTACGTCAACTGGACCTCAAAAATGGAGAATTAAAATAAAACCCGTTAAAATGTCAAGCAAAAATCTTCACGTTATGCCGCCCCAAAAATCCTGCTGAATTAAAGCTTCACAATACATTTATTCCTTGGACCTCCTCACCGATAAAATATTTAGGAGTGTTGCTTGACAAAAGATTAACTTGGAAACCCCATATAAATGCAACAGCCAACAAAGTATCTGCAAAAATATCAAAACTCCTCCCTCTAATCAATGCACGTTCTTCAATGAAAGTCGAATGCCGATTGCTACTATTTAAATCCATAATTCGGCCAACTATGACTTATACTTGACCAGTTTGGGGATGTGCTGCGACTAGCAATCTCCAAAAATTATCAGCCATTCAAAATATATTTCTAAGAAGAACTTTAAATGCCCCCTGGTTCAATCCTAACACCCAGATTCGCAGAGAATTAAAAGTGCCCTCACTAAGCGACCACATAACACAAATAGCCCAACTTTTTTCCAAAACCTTCATACTTCCCCATGCTCCTTAATCTTCAGCCTAGGTTGCAATGCTGCATCCCCACGTATTAAATCCAGGTATCCCAAAGACCGATTCAAACCACCGTAATCGTCCATTACTGTCAATTGATCAAACTGAAACAATCAACCTAGCTTCATTTAATATAGCACTATGATTACATTCTTCCGAGTTATATAAACCACTGCTTATGGATGGCCATTCCCAAAAAGTTAATAACTATGTACTGCATAATTTAACCTCCTCGAAAGACAAGTATGTCGAACTAGAAGAAATAAATTTAAAAAAAAGTATGAGTTGGAGGAAGAGATCTTTTTATTGCAAAACATAGGTCTTAATCAGTTCTTAAGGAATATGATTTTAGGAATGCGATTTTGAAAAACATTCATTAATTTTTAAGGGTACTTTACATGAAGCTCATGGGACATTTTCAAAATTTAAAATAAGGCTCTAAATTTGTTCTTCAGATTTCTTGTAAGAAGAGAGGAATAGAGTAAAACACACTCATGAAAGAGGCTCAGGTCCGATTTTCACGGTTAACTCTGAATTTTCGAAAACTGTCGAAAGTTTGAATTTTATTCGGTGCCTTCCTCTAAGTACAAAATTGCAGATAGTGATTTTTCCATGAAATAAAATTTTGTTTATCATTGTGAGTTCTTTATTTAATGCTCATTTTTATTTAATTCCTTTTTTAATGCCTTTATTTAATGTTAATTTATATATTGCACAATATTGCGTCCAATACGTGCAATTTAAAAACAAATACAAAAATTAATATTTTCTCAAACACAGCTCCAAATTTCTTTATATTTTTGGTGGGGATAGTGATAAATGTACTCAACGCCATACTGCTCTATTCTTTTATTTTCTCAAAAATTACCATAATTTTTTTTATTGTCACTCAATTCGTTAATATTCACATTAGCGGCGATTTGTTTACATTATTGTATTAATGAGTACAAAGTAGATGAGGATATTTTGCAGGATGATCTAAATAGATTACATCTCTGGGTGGAAAAAAATAGCATGACAATAAATAGTTCGAAAAGCAAAACCATCACGTTTGGTAGGGGCCGCAAGTATATTGAAACTCAATACCGTTTAGGCAACGAAAATATTCCAAGAGTCGTGTCTTGTAAGTATCTGGGAATAATTTTTGATAGCAAATTGAGTTGGGAAAATCAGGTAAACTTTGTCGTGGGGAAAGCGTGAAAATCTTTGCATTTTACTATGCGAATACTAAAAAAGAGTACTGCGAAAGCAAGAATTAGCTTATATATCTCTAGTTCGCCCATTAATGGAATACGGGACGGTTTGTTGGGACCCCTATAGAATATCACAAAAGGAATATTTGAATAGAGTACAGAGAAGAGCATGTAAATTTATTTTCCGAAACAATAGGAAGAAAGTATTGTGGGAGTCATTAGAAATCAGGAGGGTTAAGGCAAGACTCTGTGCTTTGTACAAAGCGTATGTCGGTTATCCAGCTTGGAAAGATATCCACACCCGGCTCAGCAGACCCACGTACTTTAGTAGAGGGGATCACAAGCACAAAATACAGTTCAGGCCACAGAAAACAGATGTTGGAAATTTTCCTTTACAAATAGAACTATAACGGACTGGAATAAGTTGCCTGTGACAGCCTTGGAACCCTTTCCTCTAGGTCTTCAGAGATTTAAAAGTAAATTAACTAATGATAATTGTAAATTTTATTAGTTAGTAAGTTATGTTCATTAGAATTGTTTATTATTGTTATTAGTAATTATTGTTACCATTATTAGTATTGTGATAATTATTAGATGCATTGGTTATAGTATTCGTATTGAGGTGTGGTG
The DNA here is from genome assembly GCA_031308135.1 of Acheta domesticus. NCBI lineage: Eukaryota > Metazoa > Arthropoda > Insecta > Orthoptera > Gryllidae > Acheta > Acheta domesticus. The sequence goes on from JAHLJT010001073.1 coordinate 33,586, forward strand.
ACGTGTTGTGAAGTGTGGTGCTATATAGAAGTAGAAAGAGAAGTGAAGTGAAGTGGAGAGCAGTGTATAAAAAGTCGTATATGTTAGTAGTATCTGTACAGGACCACCACAATTAATAGAATTAGTTGAATTAATGCGGGGTATTGTTATTAATGCATTTTTGTAAACATTGTTATCATATTATTATGATTATTATTATTGTCTTAAAATAATTTTAAGTTACATTGTATTTAATTCATAATTATAATATGTAGATATAATATGTAAATTTTAGTGTTCCGCCACCAGGTTGTATAAACCTACCTGCGGAAATAATAAATATCTATCTATCTATATGCTTTCAATAATGTCAAGAAGTGTCTCTCGAAAACTCAACCTTTTTCTGTGAAAACTAGCTCAAAATTCCGCGTTTTCAGAATGGCTCAGACGCATCATTACTTTTTACCATACTTCTCTTTGCCTGAAGAGATACAATTTTTCAGTCCTGCAAAAAACTTATTTTATATTCGTATATTATCGATGACAATATTAACCGACCGAAACCTCTTTCAATGTTTCATAGGGCGCATATCAGTTTAAAAGTTCCCCATCGTGCTTAAAACCTTCACGCTTCCCTATGCTGCCCTACGGACGCCTCCGTGTCGAGGCAAATTTCACTCGCCTGGGAGAAGTGGTTGGTTGTGCGATCGCTGAAGTGAGCATCGAACCCACGTTCAAACGACTACCTTTCGTAGGGTGAAGGAGGATGGCTCTAAAGCATCACTAGAAGGAAGACAATACAGGAAGAATAAGAGTTTTCTGTAAGCCAAGAAAGCTCAGAATGTAAAATGCGATGGTTATTGAAAATATACAATTTCCTATGTTATAATCAATCAAAAAAAATGAAAAATACGAATAAAATGTATTTACCTTCCAAATAACCTATTTACCATACAACTGGTCCCATAATGATTTCCCTGCGCTTCTGAATTCCCCAACGCTGTTATCCCTTGGGCGAACACCAATTTCGACGCAGAGTTGGTCAAGGAAGTGTCAAAGTAGTCTTGCAAAAGCAAGCGAAGCATCGACAGCGCTTGCTTATAGTAAAGTTGCACAGCCTCTACACCCGCACGATACCCCGCTGACGCTACATCCAACTCCGTGGCAGATTTGTCGTTTATCTCTTCTCACCTGTACCAGGTAAGGTCGCTCAAGTGATGTCAATGCAATGTTTCTGTCTTGGAGGTCCTAGAGTTCGCATGCCGACAGTGGCACGACATTTGACCCTGCCTAGATAGCTAGTTCAAATTCAGCAGCTGTCTGGAGGAAAATTCCAGCGGCCGGCTGCTCTGATCGGTAGTTTTCCATTGTATACCCGATCAACACCAGGCGAAGTTTCCTTTCTTTCCGTCGTCCTATCCTAACCCCTTACACTATACTAGTACCGCACACGCTGAAACCAGTCGAGAGCCTTGTCATGTCTGGGTTGGTGCCCTGCTGGTGGGAGATACCTGGTTGAGAGAAAACCGCAAGGCGACGTGGGCGGCGCCTTATTTCACCATCCAGCGGGGGAAGAATCCCGCCGCCTCCCATAATAATGTCCTACACTTACGGGACTAAAACGGCCTGAAACACGAAATAATCCATCAACCTACCCACTCGACAAAATGTCAGAGTAGTGAACCTTACTGTTTAAAATGTCTCGTACTTCCTTCCATTGTTTTGTATCACACATCTTTGGATGTAAGTATATGGTATCTTCAAAATACAACTTATTTCATTATTCATTGTAATACACAGTAATTCATATACTTGCATGAAGTACCGGCTTTCTATGTAAATACATAACTTCCTATGTAAATACCACACCTTCATCAGTTCATTCAATAGGCGTGATTTTATTTTCATGCGGTTAATGCACTGTTGAATTATTATAATTCTTGTTCTTCGCCAACAATCGAAGATTATAAGAGAATTAGGTCAATATTCTTCGAGATTCACTTTTATGAAAAGAGAGGATAAGTCTCAAATCTGCATGCCTTATTAGAACTAAGATACGCAAAATTCTCATCACCTGAAAATAAAAGTTTGAAATAGATAAATCTTAAGAATAAACATGTAAATAATAAACAATTTACATGTTTCTGGGCTTTTCCTATGCTTCTATAATGCAAATTTTTGCCTAAAATCATTTTTTCAAATCAACTTTTGAGTGCTTATTGCGGCTCAACCACTCGGAATATCCACGTAATTTATTACACAAAATATGTTTCGAATTGTCTTAAGAGCTTATTTTCAAAATTTCGACGTTTCCTCCCCATACACATTGTATTTTCATATTGATAACACTACGAGACACCTAACTAATAATGTATTGACAAACTACAGTGTGGCACCCAAAACATTCATAGTCTTTGCTCTGTTGCCCCACAGTGTGCAAAGAACATAAACACGCAAATAACCAATTGAAACTGCATCTAAAAGGCACAAATGTTTAACTATTTAGCTAAACTTTCAGAAGAAACACTTCATCCGGTATGGTCTCTATTTGAATCTTGCCGGAAAATATGCATTTGGTAACGAGATTCCAGAATCATAGGTTTTCACATCCTCAGCAGTGATCTCACTAATGTCCACCCTCGCACACATCTCCTAGTTCTCTTTCACCCTCCAGACCATCTTCATACGTAAATTAACTTATCCCTTAAACCTAATCCTTGTACTACCCTTCCAGTATTCCCTTCCACCTGTCGTTCCTCACTCCCTGTCTCGGCTGGAACACGATCACGCACTCAGGGTAAAAATTAAATAAATAGCAACCACAGTAAGATGCAGCAGAAAATTATTCGCGCAGGTCAAAAGATACGAATAATGCATCATAATGTACAATTTATTTCATATTCAATTCACTTTATCGCGGCAACATTGCAGGATTGATGTTGATTACACTACATGTAAATTTGTCTTTATTCGTAAACAGTATTAAGAAAATATGCTATAAGGGCTTGTTTTTATTATATAAATATTTTAATAGTACTTTTACCACGATACCTCGATCAGAAAGATCAAAACCATCGATTAACCGATCAGAAAGAAAAACGTATCAAATAGACTTATTCTCTCCCATAAATACCATCTCTAGGTAACCACTTGTTTTTAAGCACTGTGTAATTATTTGTTACACGATACCGAATCAAAAAAAAACATCAAAGAGGTTCCAGTGAAATTGAGTTTTGCTTTACATTAGTTGACTCATAATAAACTAAACACGCTCCAAATTCTTTGGTTTATCCTATTGCAGAGCGAGGGAATCAAATAAATGTCCTGTACACTCTGATGATACAACGCATTGCATAGCCGACAGCATAAATATTTATTAGAATTTAGGGTATCATTTCGTAAGCTCGTACCACCCCTTCACCCTAGCGTCCGGCACTAGGGCAGGACAAGCCACGCCTTTCGCCTGGTGAGTCAAGGGGGCTGGCTCCCCAAGGGTTCTCCAGTTCCCGAAAGTCTGAAAGTAAACTCTAACCGACGCTTGCGGGTATGGAAATCTCATGCCATCGTGATTTGAGGTTAGAAGGTAGCCACACCCCACCAGACTAGCCTATTCAACATCTACGAATTGGCTGCAAAGGCCTGCGAGACACAAGAGGAAATAGAAGGTAGGTGCGAAATTGCGACCAAGAACTTGATTTCCAGCTTCGCCGCCGATCGGACGTTATTTGCAAGCTTCTGCTCCAGCCACACTGTTTGGGAGCCCCGCGGTGTTGTGCAGCGCTGCATTGCGCCGGACGTGAACGTTAGCTACGGCTAGCTCTCCGACCGCCAGCGTTAAAGTCACTTGGTATCCTCATTTCCGTCAGCACATCCTGTCCAGGTATAGGCGGGCGATGCATCACGCGACAGCATGTTACGAGGGAGTAAGGCTTCAAACAACGCCGTGTCACGTGTGCAGTGTCAATTATCGCCTCGTGAACGACCTGAATTTCGTTACCGAACGACAGCATTTCCGGGCGCGCCTTGAGTTAGTTCATGCCATACTTTACGTCTAGAGACTCGGCCCAACAGGCCAGCTCTTCCGTCTAACCACGCAAATTTCCTTGTTACCATCTAGCGGAGAAGGGAACTCTGGCGTAGAAACAAGCGTTTGATTTTAGCTCAGAGGCTTTTTTCAGGCTTGATGATCTTTCATACCTACGACGTGGGAGAGTCGTCTTTACTTCCCCTCCGAAGGATTTTTAAGTGAACTCCGATCAGCGGAGAGGGATCGTGGCTGCCTGGACGTAAGGCGCCATTTGCAGCCGCCACTTCGCGCCCTCCATCGAGTCAGGCCGGCCGAACGCCACAGAGCGGGAATTGAACCGTCACTACCTGCCTCAGGACCGCAGCTCCAACTTCCACGAACCAACAACTCTACTGTAGGACGGACTGAGAGCGGGGATGTGCGACATTGTAATAACCTGTACTTTCTCTTTCTTTCTTTTATTCGTTTTGTTAATGCCCAAATTCAGCCAAATATTTTTAATTTCTTCTTTTTTTATTATGATTATAAAATTTTTATCATTCAATTTTTAAATAAAATTCTTTCTCACTTTTTTTTAAATTTCATGCAATCCCTACGTTCTCCTTCATCCTCTAGCAACTCAGCAGGTTCAAGATTCGTGCAAAATCGGGTAAGCGATGGTTTCTTAAGTTTCTTTAGCCTCGCCTCTAGACCGCTGAGAGGCTGATCAATCGTCATCGGAGACTCTTGAGTGGGGCGGTAGCGTTATGATATGGAGGTACGTGAATTTTCCTATGAAATAATACTTATTCCACCTTCCTGTCAGAATTCAATTTACATGCAGTAGAAGATTTTTTTGAATTAACAGTCTTACATCTTATATTACGCCCTGTTCTCAAAACTATTCACTCTGCTTCTGCAGACCCACAAACAAAGCTAGCTATAAATTACTTCACCCCTTAAAAAAACCTTCAGACAATGCTGAACAAAATTACTTATCGCTCTTTTGAATCCATTGTTGCATAAGGTGATGAATTTTTACAATAGATTTAAAGTTAAAAATCTCTAAGGAGAATTTTGTAGTTTGAAATTTTAACTTTTTCCAATTTTCAAAAATACAGAGTACCTCGAAAATTAGACTTTTTTACCGTTCTTTGAAAGATATGACACGAAACTTCAAAGAAATTGGGAGCGCGTCAACTCCTGAGGTCATTAGCCCCTAAGTGAAGTGTTTTTTTCCCTTGGGAGGCGGCGGGGATCTTCCCCCACTGGATTTTGGGATCCGGCGCCCACGTACCCGTCGGCTAGCTGAGATTTCCCAACCAGGTATCTCCCACCAGCGAGGCACCGCCTCAGCCGGGACAAGCTCTAAGCTCCCGACCGGCCTCCTGGCATGTGTGGTAGTGTTGAGCATGTTAGTGTAAGTGCATGTAAGGCAATGAAGAGGAAAGAAAGATCGTGCTTGATCCGTGACCCGTTTATGAGGGTACTGCTTCGCCTGATATTGATCGGAGAAATCACCGAAAACTACCCATCGAAGCAGCCGACCACTAGAATTCTCCAACAGTCAGCGGCTGACTTTGACCTAGCTTGTCACAGCCTTACCCTTCCTACCATCACCCTTCCTACTGACATATGACTCGTGCAATCGTTGTCAACGCACGACTCGCAAACTGAGGACTGCCAGTTGCCACAACCTAATGTAGTTCTTCAAATAATACACCACAATTTAGGGTCTAGGGCACGTAACCGAAGTTTCATATTAAATGAAAAACAATCACAGTACTGGAATGAACAATGAGAGCATATATTATTTAAAGTTTCCTAGTATTACAGTAATTCTCATCTTTCAACCTTTCACGTTGATTACAAGTTAACACTATGAATCATTAAACCTTGAAGACAAACATTAATCACATGCATACTTTATGCTGAAACAGAAATAACGTACAAAAATATCCTTAACACACAAAGAAGTATTCAGAAAAATGTTCACTCTTGAAATCTAATTAATTATATCAAATGGATTAAATTTCTATCAATTAAACACTGAGGAATTTAATAATCCTTGAAGGGTTAATTCTTTCTTATCATATTAACAAAAAAATGAGCGATTTCCTTGTCCTGGTTTATCACATTATCAGTATGTAAGACACTAATAAATTTAATAACAAAATGTAATTACTATCCTTGCAAACATAATTACAAAAAAAATCTTAACTACTAAATAAATTACAAGTTGCGATTTCCTATGACTGCAGTCATATTCTAGATTCAAAAAACGACAGTCAAATGAATATACAACAATCTGGTTTTAAATTAATGCTTGTCTACTTCAAATCTAGTGTTTACTCCACATACATTGCATAAAGCATTCTGTAAAAGTTCGTACAGACAATCTCCTCTCCTTTGCAGTTCTAACAGCTGCGCGTAACGGTAAAAATTCGTTTTCGCTTTGACTCACGCTACGACGAAATTCTTCAACGCTGGCCTACACCCCCAAGGTCGCTGGTGATCAGAGTCCGTGGTCGGTCGCTCGCTGCTGCGTCTTGCGGTGTCGAACTTCCCTCGGCGTCGGTATGTCGTGGCGGCGTACGATCAAATACGAGCGTCGCTTTCCAAAAGTTCCAGTATGAGGGCTCAACCAACAAAAAAATCTGCAGAATGAAATATTTCATTAGTATTTCTAATCTAGATGAACGGCGAAATGTATGTATGAAAATCCCTTTTATTTTCATGCAGTGCATTTCTTGTTGTACTTAAATATTTTCCACGTGTTTCGAACACATATTTTATCATATCAAATGCATATATTTCTTAATTTCAATTATTCAACATTACAATCCATTTAGCTTGTAAGAACATTTCGAATAGATAAGAAGTCGTTACTTTCTATAAAAACTTTTCACGCAGAAAACTGTAGATTAGGCTGCTTCTCCAGCAATATCGCACAATGTTTCTTGACTAGTGGTCGCCGACAAAATGACGGAGTTCCTCTTTCTTTATTCCGTCGCTTGAAGAGGAAATTCTCCTATTGGTCGAAATATTCGGGCTGTGAAAACGTCCGACCTTTGCGTATTACTGCAGCGCTCTCTCTAGTAACCTGCCGAGGCTCTTTCGCTTTTCTAGTTCCACATGTAACGCCCAGGTGGCGGTTACAAGCTCTCTAGCTAGTGTCGAAAATCTTGCCACCGACGAAACTCGAACTTACGACCTCCAGGCCATAAACACTGCAGTGGTATCAGCTGATACCCTGAGTCATCTCTCCCGGTACGGGCTTTGAGAAAAAAATGTTGAAAAAAAAATTCTTAATTCCCTATATTTCACGCAAAACTACTTCCAAAAATCAAAAACATCCATTTCGAACTCATCGGCCATTGAATTTCTTTAAATTTATCCAGAAATATCAATTTTGGAGAAAATCGGCTGAACGGGTTTAGGCGCAAGCACAGACGGACAGTCGTTTTGCCACCCATCGATTTTTAGGTCTCAACGACCCATAAAACACTGATTCTGTGTACAGAACGTGTTAGAGCGAGAGAGTGTAATTTATTATGGTATTCGAACAAGATTT
>JAHLJT010001074.1:0-27710 GCA_031308135.1 Acheta domesticus
GCAACGTCAAAGGAATATCCGATGGATGCGGGGGATGTTGCGACTGGGAACGTGTAACATCAAGTGCTGGCAAAATAAAGAGCAAGAAATAATAATGGAACTCGAGGAGAAAAAGATAGATATTTGTAGCATCTCTGAATCAAGAAAAACTAGTAGTGCTACAGAATGGCACAGACTTTCCCGTATTAGTTTTCTATTTTCCTGGGTCTTCGCTAGCTATTCGGAATTGCCACATACTCTTTCTTGCCAGCTACCATCTATCATCGCCAAAAGTACATTTTTTTGTCATTTTCTTAATTTTTCGGTTTCCTATTGGTAGAACAGAAACATTAATTTTAGAATATTAAAGAACACAAAAACCTAGCCGTAAATGACAATTTTCTTTTAAAAAATATGTGCCGTTTAAGAGAAAATGGCGTTTTAGCACTACTAAAAATGCGAAATTTGAATCTCATTTTCACAGAACATTTTTGAGTTTTCAAAATACTTTATTTGAAGTTATTTGAAGCACTTACACTCACTAATATAATCATCTTTACAAATTGCGGATAATGTGCATATTAAAGATGTGAGAGATCTTTCAAAAAATTTACATTTATATAATTTTTGAAAAAAACAAAAAATAACTCAAAATAAACTTCACGCTATACTAATGAGTGTAATTAGCACTATCCGTTACAAAAGTTTCAAGAAAAAAATTGCAGCCATATACGAGAAAATGACGTTTGAGCATTTCTGAAAATGCCGAAATTTGAGCTACTTTTCACAGAAAACAGTAGTGTTTTCGAGAAACTTTACTTGACATTATTTAAAGCATATATACTCGTAAATATAATACTGTAAAAAAATCGCCTATAATGTAAATATTAACGACGTGAGAGACAAGTAAAAAAATTTACATTTTTGTAATTTTTGAAAAAACCAACCGATAGACCAAAATGGCTTTTATGTCATTGATAGAGTACATTTACCACTATCCCTACCAAAAGTTTAAAGAAAAAATTTTGAGCCGTTTTTGAGAAAATGTTGTTTTTGTAATTTTTTAAAATTGTACATATTGCACGCAATATTGCACGAAAACTACCAAAATTGTGAAAAAACATTTACATGACCTTTATTAAAGAACTCAATATGCAGAACAAATTTTATTTGAAGAAAAAATCTCTATCTTCAATTTTGTAGTTGGGGAGACACCGAAAAAAATTCAAACTTTCACAATTTTCGAAAATTCAGAGCTGTACGTGAAAATCGGACCTACGCCATGTTAAAAAGTGTATTTTTCTCTATTCATACAAAAAATTTAAAGAAAAAGTTGGGAGCCGTTTTTGAGAAAATGTTGAAAATCCCCGGGGGGCTTCATATAAAGTACCCCCAAATTTTAAAGAATCTTTTTCAAAATCACAAAGCTTCGACTAGAATCAGATCGACTGGGGAATATCAATTTTGAAGAAAATCGACCGAACGGTTTAGGCGCTAGCGTTGACCACAGACGGACAGACGGGCAGACGGACGGAATGCCGTCAATCGATTTTTAAGTATAAAGAAGCAACAAATCATGGATTTTGACCACACCACGAGATAGAGGATATATTTCTCTTAATTTAGCAACTGGTTTATCCACTTATTCGTTTTCACGGCCCGGCAATTAATTTTTTTCCGCCGAAAATTTGCCATTTTTTCGCGCAGCATTACATAACTTTCCCTATACTACGTATATCACACCGTGTATACGTACGTATACGGGAAAGTAAAAGGTAAAGGTATGCATAGAATAAATCGTCTCCTATATTATTTCAGTAGTATATCTTTGCGTTCCGGCTCTCATACGCAACCAATCTTTATAAATGAGGACTCTAAAGAAAGAGAATTTCACGGAGACTTGACAAATTCCACTTTCACTTTAAAAATATGGATGATTTCTTTAAAAAAACGCATCGAAATATTCATGTAAAATGCAGCCCGCATCACATGTCAATCTATATAGGCAAATAGCTCATAAACAAAGCGTTTTGGAGCTTTAAAAAGTAAAATTTAGAGGCCATAGGTCTCAAAGAAACGTTTTTCACACCATAATCTACAAGATGAGAGATTCCCCGATCCATTCAATTAACTTTTCGGTTCCACGCTAATACGATCAAGGCCACCTCAATATTTCAGCCCTTCCTGCTGGTAGCAATTTTTGTGGCGACACGCTTAGAAGGCTTAGATTCGACAATCTTTATTTACGCTTTCTGTTAACACCGTAGTTTGTGCAGTCTGACGAGGTTTATTTGCATAATCATTAATTCAAGATTTGCTCGCCAGCAACAACTAGTACAAGAAGTAGTACAAGTAGTACTATAATAGTTAGTATAATAGTACTACAAGTAGTACTATTATACTACATAGTACAAGAAGTACTATTATAGTTGTTTGATACCTATACCTATGAAGATTGTTTCTTATGCGTGTAGTGAAACTATTCAATTAACGTTTTTTCATGCTCTATAAGTGCTGTGTACGTAATTGTGGAGAGAAGTGGATGTTCAGTGAAGAGTGAAGACTGTGTTTGTGTTTTACCTGTACCAATATTTTCGTTATCATTCGATGAAATTTTCAAGTCAACTGGTTCAGACACGTAGCTTTCTCAAAAGTAAAAAGCAAATATTTTTGTGACTATCACGAAAAACTAAAACCTAACTGACAAAGAATATTGAATAAATACTTCAAATGTTTTTTAAGTAACTGTTGGGAATTGTTCCAAGCAAATTCTCCATGATATTGAACAAATATTTATTGAAAATTTCTTTTACACATTAATTGCATGTTTTTTATTTTATTTGTAATTGTATTAGTACATTGCAAGTTACCTTTATAGATTTTAACAAAATAAACACGTTTCGTTAACTACTTCCCTCTTAGAATGAAAATAGAAGGATAAGGATGAGTGTGGGGTCTAACATGCGAGAGTTTTCGCACGGGTACGCAGAGGTAGTGGGGGAAAACTTGTGCTATGGCACAACACAAAGAACAAACTTTTTAAAGTAGCTAAAGTAAAATAGCTTGAAATAAATGGAAAACAAAAATCAAAACGCGCTGGCCTACAATAATACGTGAATCCATTAAAAAACAAGTAAATTTAAAATTATAGAAAGAATAGTGCTAGTCACCCGACAACTGCCAACGATCGCAGTTCAAACGCACGATTTAAATGTTGGCGGTATCTGAAAGTATATACACCAACGCCCAGCTGCAAACTCATATTGTAAATAAAACACCGTTTGATATTAAACTCAAGGTATCGGTTGTTAAGATATTAAAAATGCAAACATCGTTTGAGCAACATTCCCATGTACCGAAGTGGGCTTCCTAATGCCTACTAAATTATTTCTAATGCTAACAAATGGTATTTAGTACTCAAAGGTGAAAACATTAATTTGATTATTTTTTGGCCACTCGGTTCTTCATAAGAAATCCACTCGGTTCTTCAAAAGAAATCAAGGAAAGTTAAATAATATTGCAATGAGTACGTCTGTTCTTGCCCGATCCGGTATTTTCGCACTACTTTACTTGGCTTTCTCAAGAGTAAAAACCTTTTCTATTATTTGACTATCAAGGAAAGCGAAAAGCTAACTGTCAAGGAAGATTGAAAAATTTCTTCAAATGTTGTTTTTAAGGAAGTATGAATTGTTCCAAGAACATCTCTCTATAATGTGAATAAACTTTAATTGAAAATTTGTCTCAAACATCAATAACATTGTTATTTTGTTTGATATTCTGTAAGTACATTAGTAGTTCCTCTCCTTTATGGAAAGGATAGACAAATGGATAGGTCAAGGGTGGGATTTAACATTGCGAGAGTTCTCGCACGGGTACGCTGGTTGTATATTATTAAATTTATGAGTAGCTAAAACAGAACATTATTTTTAAATGTTCTTCGTGCTTCAGTGATTCAACTTAAATAACATCAATAAAAATAATGATTAAAGTACATTTTTGCTGAGGTATTAGCATTTAAATCACTTTTGATGCCTCCAATTTTACCAGAAACGCTGTGTGGTATGAATATCAGCAGACACTTTTTACCCTCCGGATGTCTTAATCTCATGAATATTTTGGTACTCGCAAATGGCCGGTTGAATGGTTTTTGGAAGAAGCTCTTAACAGTAATCTATACTATATACAAAGACGCAAGAGACTTGAATCTTTATATGTAATATACTGAACCAATATCGAAACGTCTGCGCTAGTTTCCTTTGAGTCAGGAGTACAATACTGCGGTTTTTCTAACTCTGCCCCTCAGGACCCGTCTTCACGATGGAATATCTCACGTATTTGGGGATGTTCTCAGTCGTTCTGCCAAGAATCGCATGATAGCGACCGAACAAGCAAGTGCTTTAGAGGCAAGCATGTGGACATAGAGGCTTGAAGGGCAGTTACAAAAATAGCACTATAGCCTACGATTTACAAACACACACCTTAATAAATTTTACAAATAATTACTATAGTGGAATTTTCCGCCTAGCATTATATCACAAATTTCAAGAGTGCATCAAGGCGCATTAGTTTAGTTGCGCGCCACCAAAAGATAACCACTGAGGTCTACGATTGAGTTCATAAACGCACAGAATTGCAGATGTCTCTTGTATTTTTACAGGTACATTCAATTGTCTAAACCGGAATTTTCACGATTATGACAAACCCTAACACGTGGTGTAGCCAGAAATCCTATTTTCTGGGTCCATGATACCGAAAAAACAAATTGAAAGGAAAACGTCCGTCTGTCCGTCCGTCTGTCTGCTCCGTCTGGTTCTAGTTGATGCTTTGAGATTTTGAAAAAGATTCTGTAAAATTTGGGGGTACTTTACATGAAGACCCCTAGGACATTTTTCAAATATTTCTCAAAACGGCTCCATATTTTTTCTTTAAATTGCTTGTAAGAATAGAGTAAAATACACTTATTAAGGCGGCATAGGTCCGATTTCACGGATAACTCTAAATTTTCGAAAATTTCAAAAGTTCAATTTTTTTAGCGTCTTTCTAGAATTACAAAATTGAAGATAGAGTTTTTTCTTTTAAATAAAATTTGTTATCCAAAGTAAGTTCTTTCATTAAGGTCATATACATTTTTTGAAAAGTTTAGTAGTTTTCGCGCAATATTGCATATATTATGTGCAATTTTAAAAATTACAAAAACAAGATTTTTTCAAAAACGGCTCCAATTTTTTCTTTAAACTTTGGGTAGGTATAGTGCCTAATGTATTTAATGAGATGACAAGAACGCCATATCGCTGTATTCTTGTTTTTTTCAAAATTGAAATTTTTTTGACTTGTGTCTCACGTCGTTAATACATTAGCCTTGATTTGTTAACATTATTATATTAGATGTGCATGAGCTTTAAATAATGATAGATGGCAAGATGGTGGCAGTAGATGGTAGATGGCAGCGGTGATAGATGGACAGCTGGCAAGAATAAGTATGTGGCAATTCCAAATATCTAGCCTAAAACCCAAGGAAATAGAAACCTAATTCGGGAAAGTCTGTGCCATTCTGTTGGAATCACTAGTTAGGTATCAAAGACCCACAGAACAGGGATTCTGGCAACATCATATGTTAAGAGGATTTTTTTTCTCCCGAGGATTTTCAATAGCATTACACTCCTTATCTCATAAGTTTTAAAAGTTGAACATGCTACGCTTTAAATCAAGTTACGTTGGCACTTCGGAAAAAAACTATATGTGAGTTTAGAAACCGAGAGATAAAATTGATTTTAGGGTTATTCAAAGGCTTTTGTTTACCAGACTTGGGAAAGCAATAGTTAATATGCTGGTAGAGTAGTACTATCGCTCTCATGACAAAACGGCGATCAAGGAAACACTGTTGTTAATAAACATAGTTCCGGAAGTCATCATTAGTTTAGTATTCAAATGAATATTGTGCATGAAAATATGGCGTATGCTTCATATTTATGGTTGACATTACATTCACTTTCAATAATATCTTTTCTGTACGGAGAGAAGTGGATATAATGGACCATGAAAGATGTCTTCAGTTCTAACAGTTTTTTTCTAGATTCAATATGCATAAGTTCGATATAATAGAACGTAAAATCAGTATTTTGTTGTTTTTTTTCAACGAAAAATGAATGGTAGGTAAGAGGTAAGATTTATTTCTCAAGAGTCTGATTAAAAAGATAAAACGTACATAAAACATGGCAGAGTCATAGATGAACATATATGAAAAGGTCAGTCATCTATTAACACAATTAAGTTAGGAATATATAATCTTGTGGAGGTAAACTTCTCACATGAATAAGGAACTTAGGAGGAACTCGAAATAGGAGGATGTCGTGCCGACAATACGGAAGGTTTTTTTCTGAAGACAAAGGAACTGTATGTTTGCGCTACAATCGCATACAGAGTCTCCCTTTCCATTCGCCTTCAATATTTTTAGTTTTCTTCAAAGATCTTCTATAGCAGGAACCATTTTTTCTAAAAGCAGCTCTGTTAAGAAGAAAATAAAAATTCGGTAGAATGATCTTGTTACAAGAGAAAGTATTAAATCCTTTTCAAATCGCGAGCTTAATCATTACATACAGTGCTCAGGGTCTAGGAAAGCAGTGCTCCTGACTTTGTATTAGCCTATTTTCAACTTATGAGCGTAGCAAAATCGAGTGCTCCGTTAACGCCAGAGGGGAAACATTCTTCCTTTCTTCCTGTTAGCTTATTTTTTCTTTGAATTCAGAAGCGAAGCCATTCCCAGAACAGCACATAGAAACGGAGAAACTGTTCCCGCCTCTCGGTTAAATTATTTTCCTTTCAACCCATAAGCGTAGCCATTGCCAGAACCGCGTCCATGGCTGTGGGGAAACACGGTTCTTGCCTGGCAGCTGGCCCCGCGAGCGCGCACGTGTCTTCGCAGTCCGGTGCGCAATCCACCCCGCCCGCGTCTATACATGTGCACGTCCCCCCTTCGTTCTCCCAGCGCTGGGTAGAAACACCTCCATGGCTTCGGACACCTGCTTGGAAATGGTATCCGAGTCTACCCCGGCGTCGCACGCTCGCTTCGCGTCCATGCAGATGCTCTCCAGCCATGCGCCCACTTCGTCCGACACCATCCCGGCGATGTCCTGGCTGGCCGGCCCGATCTTGGGATTGCCGTCGATCAACTGTTTGAGGAAACCGAACAGATAGCCCGATAAGCGCTTCCTCAGCTCGGTGACGGGCGCTTTCGCCGCCTTTTTGATAGCGGTCGGCATCGACGCCAGAATGCGATTAGGAGTCTGGCCGCTTCTGACCTCGCTCCGCCGCCCCCTGTCCTTGCGTCGCAGGTGTCTTCTGCCGGGTCTCTCCAAATTTCTGGAGCGAAGCCTGCGGGAACACGAGGGCACGGACGGCCATCCTTCATTTTTCCTTTACCCTCATCTCCTCCTTCTCCTTCCATTTCTTTATCTTCGTCTTTCTCTTCGTCCTCTATATCGATATACTGGTCGTCATCGAAAAGGTCGGTGTCTAAACTTTCGCAACAAGGAGCGTCCGCATATCCGGGTGGGTAGAACCTACTCACGATTCTGTCTTCCTCTTTCTCTCTGAGTACACAATTTGGCAGAGGATGTCCTTCGTCAAGTCTGTCCACTTCCAAACACCCTTCTTCTCCAAGCACATGAATGTGATACACGAATTCCTCCCATCTATCTTTTTTGGACCAAACACAAGAACATTCGGCGGCACAGGTTCTTCTATCGCTTCAAATCGAGACTCCGTGTCTGCTTCATCTTCCGCAACAATCACGCGCTGTATAACCGGAAATCGGTTCATGCACTTCACATCAGAAAATTCTGCGACGTACAAATCTTTGGTAGAAACGCAGCTGGGCGGAGGAGCAACAGCATAAGACTTGCCGTTGCGTATGCAGGTAATGGCCTGACACCTGGAGCTGCAGCTGATGGTGCAGGATAATGCGCACCTGTTGGAGCTGAATAAGGATACGCAGCACCCGCTGGGGCTGCACCCGGGTATTGAGCGCCTGAAGGTGCAGCACCAGGATAGACGAAACCAGACGGAGCTGTGCCAGGATAAGCAGCTTCCTGCGGGATACGGAGCGCCCGCTGTTGCAGCAGCATATGGAGCACCGGCTGCTGTTGCAGCATACGGGGTACCAGCTGCCGGAGCAGCATACGGAGCACCCGCTGCGGGAGGGGCATATGGAGCACCAGCTGTTGGAGCAGCGTACGGGGCACCCGCTGCAGGAGCAGCGTAAGGAGCACCCGCTGCTGGAGCAGCGTAAGGAGCACCTGCTGCAGGTGCAGTGTAAGGAGCACCCGCTTGCAGGAGCAGCGTATGGGGCACCCGCTGTAGGAGCAGCATACGGAGCACCAGATGTAGGAGCAGCGTAAGGGGCACCCGTTGCAGGAGCAGTGTAAGGTGCACCCGCTGCAGGAGCAGCGTAAGGAGTACCCGCCGCAGAAGCAGCGTAAGGAGCACCCCGCCACAGGAGCAGCGTAAGGAGCACCCGCCGCAGGAGAAGCGTATGGGGCACCCGCTGCAGGAGCAGCATATGGGGCACCCGCTGCAGGAGCAGCATAAGGCGCACCCGCTACAGGAGCAGCGTAAGGAGCACCCGCTACAGGAGCAGCATAAGGCGCACCCCGCTACAGGAGGCAGCGTAAGGAGCACCCGCTACAGGAGCAGCATGAAGGCGCACCCGCTACAGGTAGCAGCGTAAGGAGCACCCGCTACAGGAGCAGCGTATGGGCGCCCGCTGCAGGAGAAGCGTATGGGGCACCCGCTGCTGGAGGCAGTGTAAGGGGCACCCGCTGCAGGAGCAGCGTAAGGAGCACCCGCTCCAGGAGCAGCGTATGGGGCACCCCCTGCAGGAGCAGCGTATGGAGTACTCGGACCTGGAGTGTCGTATGGGGCACTTGGGCCTGGAGCGGCATATGGCGTACTCGGAGCAGCTGGAGATGCGTACGGAGCACCTTGAGATGGAGCACCAAATGGAGTGCTCGGCGCAGGAGCAGCTGACGGAGCACCCGGGAAATGCTCCAGGGGTTGGAATGTTACTCGGTCCCGGCGGTTGGCAGTGGAGAAACCGAAGTATCTCCTGCTATATACGCGGCCTCCAGGTAAAGCAGAGGCAGCTGGACTCGCTGGTTCTAACGCAGGAATGGACCAGCACCAGCGTGACCAGGAGCACCGGCCCCGCCAGGAGGGTACGCTGGAATAGGAGGGCCTCCTGCACCCTGCCCTGCACCAGCAAGTCCAGCGCCGGCGTCTCCAGGGGCCATACCCTCCGGCACCTCCAGCTCCACCCCCAGGGTGCGCGCCACCCCCTCCTGCACCTCCACCTGGGCCTTCTCAAAACTAACGCCACCACCCCCTCCTGCTCCTCCACCTGGGCCTCCTCCAGGACCAACGCCCCCACCTCCTCCTGCTCCTCCACCTGGGCCTCCTCCAGGACCAACGCCCCCACCTCCGCCTGCTCCACCTGGGCCTCCTCCAGGACCAACGCCACCACCCCCTCCTACTCCTCCACCTGGACCTCCTCCAGGACCAACACCCCCACCGACCCCTGCTCCCCCACCTGGGCCTCCTCCAGGACCAATGCCCCCAGCCCCTCCTGCACCACCAGCCGGGCCTCCACCGCGATCCCCGCCATCACCAGCGCCGGGTTCGCACCCCCTCCACCACCTCTTGGGCCCCCACCCGTACCCCCAGCGCCTGGAGGCTGAGGATATGGGGCGGCAGGGGATGCAGGAAACATGGGAGCCCCAGCGCCAGCTCCACCAGGAGGTGGCGGCAATCCAGAAGAAAGAAGCGGTAGGGGTGGTGCAGGTAGACCAGGTGGGGGTGGGGGCAGCTGATCGGGCGACATTCCAGGCGGCGGTGCGAAAGGGGTACCTCTCAAAGCTTCGCCCACGGGCGGAGCACCCGTGGCAGCCGACCAATCGGGTTCGGCTTGTCCTCGGTCTAGTCCTTTTCGATGAGCTTCTTGTTCTCTCTTCAACTTCTCAAGGTAAGGCTCTATGCTCTGCCTAGCAGACTTCCTTGTCATACCAGATGTTCGTGGCATTCGAGTGGCGGGGCGAAGCGACGGCTTTGGCATCTGGGCGATCCGCGATTTACGGACACTCTTGCGTGGTCTCACACCGTAGTTTTCTTATTTTTCTGTTTCGCGTATTGCAAACTAGCGTCACTAATGAGAGAGTCTCCACCATCCTCATCACCATCCGTTACCCAACCTCCGTCGTCTTTCTTCTTGCCCCCACCTTTGCCTCGGCCTCTACTACCTTTTCCCCTCCTGCCGTGCGCGTGCTTGTCCCAGCCATCACCGTGGGAGTCGTAGGGGTCGTGGACGCCCAGGCAGTCATGCTTGGGCAGCTGATCTGGCCTTCGTGGATACCGCTTGTATAATTTCTTATAGACTTCGTATGGAGACAGAGGTTTGGGGCCCTTAAGAGCTCCGGGTTCTTCGAACTCGCAGTGATGGGGCTTGTGAAAGGGCTCTGGCACCTTCGGCGGGCGAGACCCGGCAGACGGCACTTGCGCTTCTCGATTGAACACAGCGTCCGCGAAGCATTTGTGGCGCGGAGGATATACCTACAAAAGAAACGACGCCTTTTAGAATAGTTGAAAGACTTGGCTTTAGAAAGTTCTATATCTCATAAAAATCCTTCTGAGAAACATGAAGGTTAAACATTTCAATTCGACATCTCTCGCCACACAGTAAAGAATATTTTCGAAGTGTGAGGTCATTTGTTCCACCAACATCACAATATTTAGTACACAAATGAAATCATGGAAATTGCAATTAATGAGATAAAGGCCAATATTACAGACATACATCACACATCATGTTGTGCGCTTTAGTTAAGATCTGGTTGTAATTTCTTTGACTTTTATAGCATGTATACATTCCTTGTTCCTGACTTCTACCCTATACAAAGAGTACACCTCATACCTTATACTACACCTTTGATTATGCTACTGAACTGTACGATCCACATCTTACGTAGTCAATGCTGCACTTTAACTGTTACACTTGAAGTGGGTTGTATTATTGACCTTATTTGCGTGTCTCTACAATATGTTACATTTGGATAATTTGGTGCTATCCATATCATTAGAGTATGTAACATCTTCAATCTACCTGATGATTCATTGGATTGACGACGACTCTACTTTGATGTCTTATACAATACGAACTTTGCCACATTGAGGTAAACCCTCGCGTTTTATTAAGAAATCACTTCCATTATTGTACATATTGTTACATAATATTTTTATTACTATATTTTAGATTGTACATGAAGAACTAGGGCCGAAACGTAGTGATCAACAAAGAATTTTATCATGTAATACAATAAATATAAAAAATATGTCTGTAATATTGGCCTTTATCTCAATTGAATCCATTACAGACAATATCTGTTTATAAATTGCAATTACGTTACTAGAATTATTACCGCAATTTTACCAAAATGTAGCCTTCCTAGTACCAATGTTAGGTAAGCTTATTACTCAGATCGAGGCGATTTACCTCCTCCAGCTTCAAGAACATTTCAAATACGCTCATTTGATTGGTCGAGAAATTCCCACCTCTTTCACCAAAGCATTTGCTTCGCGCAGCAGAAAAATGTTGTGAGTCGATCAAACATGTTATTCGTACCTCTAGTAACAAGACAAAGAGAAAAAGAGAAATTTGACAAACTTCAAAGAGGACTGTCTCATTCCTATTCATGCCACTCAAATGAGGACAAAATTGTTTTGTAAAACTAAATATATTTATATGGTATGTGTTATAATTATGTGTGTGTTTATGTATTTTTGGAATTTCTTTTGTTTGTTTACCTTTCTATCATAAAATAGCTTAATTTGTTGTTTTGTTTTTTAGTACTTGCAAGGTTTATGTTCTTAGTGCGTTTCTGTATTTTTGGACAGGTCATCAGGTACATTTTTGGCTTTTATTAAATATAAGTTTTACGTTTGTGAATTTGCTTACACAAACGTAAAACTTATATTTAATAAAAGCCAAAATGTACCTGATGATGGAGACAAAATATCTCCGAAACGTTGTGAAACTCCAACCTGTAAAACTCCAACATTTTTTCTTCAACTTTGTATTAAATATATTTTATTATCACATGATCTAATTGTCTATAATTATTGGAACCTTTCTTGAAGCAATGAAGAATAGACAATCAATAAAAAATGTATTTTTATATAACAAGTCTGTTAATAAAATTGAAAATTGTCTTGTCTTGTCTCTTTGGTGCATCGATGTGACGTTTCTCAATTATTAATTTATTTATTAGGGAATTTTGAAGGCAAACTCCTTCCTTTAAAGCAGACTGGAAAAATGCACAAGTGCTGTGACCTAAACTCTGTGCAGAGACAAACAGCATGACCCCAGCGTTCAAAAGAACTTGCGTCTCTCAAAAGGTTGAGTACGCAAACTAACTCCATTGTGCTGATTAGATGCAATGTATACGCGTGTCTGGATCCAGGCATGTACTGCACTGACTACCAATACACAAGTTCGATCTATCGCCAAAACGTCGCTATCAATACCGTCTTTGTAAAGTGACATATATGTTACAGGAGCCGTAATGCAACTTTGGGAATGAAGATTTTTTCATCTTAAAGGTATGTACATGATTGTGGGTATTGTACGAAAGATTCCGGTACCTACATTCCATTGTAACCTCCTTTATAACTATCTCAGTGTTTCAGCTGCATGTGGGAAATCACCTTTTCATACAGTCCACTCTTTCGATATCTACCGCACTAAGTTGAACAACTTTTAATAGTGTGGCTGAGGCAAGGAAAACGAGGAGTATACAGTATGCGGAATCGTATTTCTTGGACCAGCTATTTCGATTTGAGTTCCCGCATCTCACGAATCCCGAAGCAACGCAGTCAGGCCGTACACACACTACACATTAATACGGCCGGTTGTGGCGCTGTTTCTGTTGTAACTTTCGATAAATTGGATCAGGAGGCCGTGTCGAATGTAACACATTTCGGCTATAAATGACATTATCAGTCTATTACGTGATGTAACCCGACGTTTACACAAGGAAAGGAATGAATACTGTCAATCGTGTAAATTCAAATTAATTTTAACGTTTTCCACACCACGCAGAGGATTTAATGCGCTTTCGAGATAGCACAGACTATTGAATCGTCTTCAATGACTTTGTGGCTTCATTGTTGTCTTCCCATTACGTCAAAACGTGTTTCTGTGTCTTTGAGCACAAATTGTGCGTGACAGTTTATCAAAATGGAGTATGAGTGTTGAATAGGTGATTTTACTAATGAACTTGGATATATAACTGTTTATAATGTTTTTTCAAAGAACATTATGTCAATTGAAGACTTTGGTACAGAGGAGAAAGTGTTTTCATTAATGACTAATTGTGATATCACGTCTCCCTATAAGTATCAAGAGATAAAACACGTACAAAAATTTCATCTATTTGGCCAGTCTTTTTCAGATCTTTACAAAAATCATAAAAACTTAAATCAAAAGCGTTGAGAGAAATAATTTTGGATCATTATTATGGAATAAAAAATTCGGATAAACTTATACCAGGGCAATCACTGTCTCCAACATATTATTCTAAAATATTCAGTCGCGATCATTGCATCTAAAAAGTATTGTGCGTCTGTTCCTATCTCTGCAGAAACTTTCAAAAATAGTAAGCAGAATGACACATTTAAACGCGCGAAAAAATAAACAGAACGCTGAATGTATTTATTTATTATATTTTATAAACAATTTTTTTGGCCCGTTCAGCTTTTAAAATCAAGATGACCATACATATTTTCAATTACAATCGTAGATGCCAAGTTGTAAGTTTGTTTTGAAGTACGTAATATTGAAAATTATATATTAGGACACTTTTATGTTTATTAATAATAAAGTATAATTATAAAAAAAGTATAATTATACTTCGACTATACTTAATCGAATGATTTTTATTCTAGAATGCTAGAACAACCTAGTGCAGAGAAATTTAGAAAAGAGTAAATGTCTGCAAACTCGAAAAAATGGTGCACAGTATAAAAACAAAAATGGCCGCCATTTATAAACCAGATGCAATACAAAAGAGATAAAGATGATTCTGAACAGCCAAAACATAAAGAATGTATGTACCAAATATGATTTTTTTTCGAGATGGTCGAGCGATCAGTGCTGGACACTTAAAATGGATTGATTCGTAAGGATAGTGCCCAATGTACTCTAAGAGAGTACTCTTTAAAAAAAATTACAAACCTGACATTTTTTTACTTGTCTCTCACGTTGTTATTTACATCAGCGGCAATTTGTTCACATTATTATATTTATGAGTTCATATGATTAAAAAATTGTCACAAAGTTTCTCGAAAATTCAATCGTTTTTCTGTGAAATCTGGCTCAAAATCCCGCATTTTCATAAATGCTCAAACATCATTTTCTCAAAAATGGCTCCAAATTTTTTCTTCGAAATTTTGAACAGATAATGCAAATTGCACTCTTTAATATGCCGTTAAGTTTTGGCGTATTCTCTTGTTTTTTCAAAAATAAAAAAAATGTATTTTTTGTCAGATCTCTCATACCTTTAATATGCACATTTCCAGCAATTTGTAAACACTATTGTATTTGTAAGTTAAGGTGCTTCAAATGACTTCAAATGAAGTGTTTTGAAAACTCAAAAAGTTTCTGCGAAAAAAATTTCAAATTTCGAATTCTCAATAGCGCAAAAACGATATTTTCTTAAAAACGGCTCCAAATTTTTCAAAGAAAATTGCCATTTAAGGCGAGGTTTTACTGTTCTTTAATATTCTCAAAATAATATTTCCGTTCTTGTATTATGAAACTGAAAAAAAATAAGAAAATGTCCCAAAAATGTACTTTGGGCGACGAGAGATAGCTGACAAGAGGATGTGGCAATTCCAAATAGTTCATGGAGCGTGATTACAAAGTTCGACTACAGGAACAGATTGGATGTGTGTCTTTGTATGAGACCTCTTCATGTTATTGCATCAGCATGGGTAAATTTTAATAACTTTGAAGTTGGAAAATATCAAGCGCCAAGAAAATGTATGTTACAAACAAATGAACACGTGACTGAAAGCTTCAGAAGTCCCATTGTCTCAGTGTGACCCGATTTTTCGAAAGTTTCTCGGTGGAACGGAAATCATTGAAACGCTACTAGATTTGCGAGAATTGGAAGCATTAGAAGTGTATTTAATGTTGAATGTTGTGAATGGAACACAATAGAATGGAACACGGAAGACTATTAAGTGTTCTGAATGGAAGGACTATTTAGTGTTATTTTCGACAACGAAGTTTTCCCCGAATTGGATTCCAAGGGTCAAGTGGTTGAAGAAAGCAGAGATTGTGAGTTATCTTTCGATTTTACAGAAAGGGAAACAAAGAAGAAAATTAAGACTTTTGGTCACTACTGTATACTTCTATGTTGAGTTATTTATGTGTCTACTTCCCGACAAGGTTAAACATTTATTTTTCATCTCATGTTATATTGTTTTAAATACAATTATTCTGCTATTTTTAGATGCAACTGTAATGAAATATATAAGTGAATATTCCCCTCCATTATTTAGTAATAGTTATTTACGGAACTAATATAGAAAGTCTTTGTTTTTCGCATAAAATGTTGGCTGGCAAGGCAAAAACAGTAGTTGAGTCCGACATTTTGAAATAAGTATACAAAAGACATTTTTGTACATAAATCTTTAGTACAAAATCAGTGAGAATTTGAAGAATACTATGCTCCTGGGATAATTGTCAATATGCGAGATGGCAGCTATATTCATTCACGATACCCTTAGTGTTTTTTGCTTCCTTTGTGTGTATGTTAAATATATATATATATATATATATATATATATATATATATAATATATATATATATAATATATATATTGTAACGACGTGAATCTCGCGTACTTTTTGGAATGAAGCCAAACAGATTCAATTACTGACTAAATTGATTTTCGGCTATCGGTCGTACGAGATCCCGCCGCCCGGTCGCTCGCTCGCGCGCGCCGCGGGCAGTCGACGAGTTTTCTTATCGGTGGCTCGGAGGGGTGGAGAAGGGTAACTCTTATCTGGAGTGATGAGGTGTGCGGAAGGGGGTGAGAGAAGGGGTGTGCGGCACGACGGGGCAGAAAGTTCTGGGACACGGAGGTGTGCGGTAGGTGAGAGAAGGGGAGTACGGGACGGAAAGTACTTGGACTCCACCGTGAGAGGTTGACAGCAGAGTCAGAGAGGTGTGCCATGCCAGGACGGCTTTTGCCACCCCTTGTTCTTGCTGCAAGCTTTGCTGTTTTGGGTGAGGCTATTTTTCCAACGGACTAAGGTCGGTATTTCGATCCTTTATGTTCTACATCGGGGTTTGTCTACACGAACTGCCCGACTGCGTGAGACTTGAATTTATTGACTCGCAAGAGATGTGCATAATTCGTGTTAAGACCAGTGGCGTAAAGTGCAGTGTTTTACGGGAACACGAGAGAAATAATCTCGGAAACTAATGTGGCCGCGCATTCATACTAGAACTGAGAATCTCGAAGAAATTAGTTATAGAAGGCAGACTGGAGTAAGGCACGTGTGCACGCAATTCACCATGAGAGATAATTTTAGGGGCCATTAACGTTACTTCTAAGAAAATTCTTTTGAACATTCTATCGTATCAACAAACTATGTTTAGTCACTGTAATAGAATACAAGGTGTTCTTCTTGTAATGTTAGTTCTTTAGTTTTGAAGAAACTTCTTTTGAATATTCTGTGTTATCAAGAAAACATTACATTTGTTCATTTAATTGAATGGACATTTTTTGGGGGATCCTAGAGAATTTCGTGCACGAAATTATTTGCATGTGTTTTGATGCAGTGTATAAGAGGGACCGTTAACTGCAATTTTCGTAAACGTAAGGTACTACGATATTGAGTCATGCGAGAAGCATGTGGCCTTCACTCATCCCAATCGGGATTTCATTTTTTTCATTTGTTGAGCTTCAACTTGTTTTGTCACTGAAGATATTGCTGTGATTCTAAGTTGTGCAAATCTTAAAATCAATTCGCGATAACTTTGCAGTTGATTCTCTCTTTTGATATTTTTGAATTGTGTTAATTTTTTTTGTTTGTGCATTTTCTCTGTGTATCAATGATATTGTCATTATTCGAGTTTTTTTAGTGATTTCGCTTCAACGCGTGTCCAATTACATGTTGTTCTGTGGTCACGACTTTGTGTTTTTTTTCTCTTCTTATTTTGAAATCTTCTGATGAGCCACGATCCCACTAAAATCCCCTGAAACCGACAGCACGTTTGATTACAATATATATATATATATATATATTGTATATAATATATATATTGTATATATAATATATAAATATTTATATGTATATATAATATATATATATATATATTTTCTGACCTCATGGTCATTGGTTGGAGAACCGACATTCATATTCGGCGCGACTAAGACGAACTGCGGAAGGAACGAATCCGGCACGAAAAGGAGAATAAAGGTGACCGAACGTGAGTGGCAATCGCGTGGCAGAAGAACACGAGAGCGGGAAGATGGCGGACGTGTGTTCTGAAGCAAGGTAGGAAAATCGAACAACATCATGTTAGTGGCGTTAGGAAAATGGTAGACAACAGCGGAAACTGGCCGTAATGATGGATGATAATTATTAGAGACAGTGTCGTGAAATCAGGAAAATAATAATACGGAAGGTGAACACGTGTGCTGGAAGGAAGGAACGTAGCGCGTGAGTGCTGGTTGACATGCGCGATCGATGTATTGGAACAGAGTACAATCAATCAACAAGTACTTGTGGTATGGTGTGAAACTGGAAAAAACGAGGCGGCCTACTTTTGGAGGGGAGATTGGAGGCGACGAAGGCGCGACGGGCTGTTACGAAAAGTAACGACGCTTCAAGGCCACCCGGTGACCGTCTGCGCAACGGCCGACAACGCTCGACGAATTGCAGCACGGATGGACGTTATGATTGAAAGAAGCTGGTATTGTAAAGACCTTCAAGTCAGATTTTGTTTGTATTTTAATTCATGGAATGATTATAAGGTGGCTTAGGGTTACGAATGATTAGAGTTCGGAGCGAGGGGAACGTTAAATGTGATGAGGGTGGGAAAATCATAATATCGTATTAGGTAGTTATATTTTTTTATTTGTTTTTCAAGAGTTGATTTGCATTAATTATAAATGCTAGCACGACTGATACATGGCCATGGTGCACAGTACAAAGAGATCTCAATAGATGTATTAAGTGATTTTTAGAAGCAATAAATGGGATGTTGCCTCATTATTAGAAGTATAAAAAAGAGGAAGTTGTAATTAACCGATCTTTGAATCATGTAAGACGTTCAATTCATATCTAAATTTTATTATGATGTTTTTCAAGGTATAAAAATTATTTTTGTTTCACTAATAAAACCCAGGGTTGTCATGTGTACCAATTGCATTATGAAAGTGAGTCCCAACAAAAGAATCTCTAGTCCCCCCCCAACAATTTACTATTTTATATTTCCAAAAGCAAAAAGAAAATAATATGTAACAAAGTAGCCAACACAAAGGTAAGTTCGGTTACACTATATATATATATATATATATATATATATATATATATATATTGTAGCGAACGTGAATTTTACGTACTCGTGTGATGAAATCAATCATCCAAAACATTGACTAAATTGATTTTCGGCTATTGGTCGTGCGAGATTCCACCGCCCGCTCGCGCGCGCCGCCGGGAGCCGACGTGTTTCCTTATCGGTGGCCCGGAGGGGTGGAGAAAGGGGCAACTCTGAGCATGAGAGTGACGTGGTCAGAAGAGGGGAGAAAGAGGGGTGTGCGGCACTACGGGAGAGGGTTGTTGGACACGGAGGTGGGCAGTTAGTGGGGAGAAGGGCGTACAGGACGCCAGATGCCAGTGGTGGCTAGAATCACACGGCAGAGGCACGATCGACGGAGGCGTCTGGTCTTGGAGTACGACGTGGTTACAGAGAGAACTCGTTCTTAGGCCCATGACAGAGCGTCGGCAGCCGCATTTTCTTCGCTGTGAGTGTTGCGCTGGTGGCGAACGCCACGGCCACCCAATTAAGGTTGGTGTTCAAGATAAAATAATTTTTGTTTATGACACTACAAAAAGTAAGGAGAATTTGGAAGCAATAGACTATGGAATGCAGGTTGATGCATTGTTCCGGTCGTTCACTGTCGGATTGTTTTTCTTTTGGCCACTAACACTGTTTGCTTAATGACTGATATACCCGTCCCATTAGTATATTTCGTAGTCACTGTGTACTGTTATCAAGGATATTTGAAGTAACGTGTCTTTCTTAGGGGAGAACATCATTGATTTGTGAGAGAATCTTATGTTAATGAGATACTAGTGCGGCTTTGGCCTTAAAAAAAAGAGTTTTGATAATAGTGTTAAATTCAAGTCAAGTTATAAAAAAACACCTTGTACTGTTTATGAATAATTAAAAGGTATAAAATATATCTGATATAAACTTTTGAAGAAGTTAAATGAACTTAAATATCTCAAAATATTTATTGAAACTGGGATGCCTGTTGAGTAGAAGTAAAACATATTTTCAATGTCAACCAAAGATGTAGGTTGTAATAAATGTTAATTTTTGCATTTATGTAATGAACAAACTCGTTTAATTTGCTTTCAAGTAACTTTTAGTAATATTCTGTGTTTCCCAAAATTATTTATTCATTTCAATTGTATGCGAAATATATCTTGGTAATTGCAATAATTTCTTGCAAGAAATTACTAATGAATGATTATGCAATGCATGTTGATGGACGGTAACTGCAATTTTTGTAAACAGAAAGCACTACGACATTTTGTCGTCCGAAATGCCTGGGCTTTTCCCTCTGAAGTAACTTTATGTGCACTCATCTCCCCGGAGATCTCTTTTGTTCATTTTGTCACAAAAGACATTGCTACGTTTCTAATTTGCGCCAACTTAAAATTCATAATTTTGCGGTTAATTATCCTCGTTTTTTTATGCTGTTAAAGGATTTTGTTTGTTTTCTATTTTATGGCCAATGTTGTTGTCATTCTGTAATTTTGTGTTTGCTTGCAACGCGTGTCCAATTACATGTTGTTTCTGTGGTCACGACTTTGTGTTTTTATCTTCGTATTTTGAAATCTTCGGATGAGCCACGATCCCACTAAAATCCCCCCCTGAAACCGACGTTACGTTCAGTTACCATATATATATATATATATATATATATATGTGTGTGTGTGTGTGTGTGTCAAACACAACAGAGAGCATGACAAAAATGAAATTGAATGATTCCGTAGACGCAGTGCTCCAGTGATCCTGGAACGAGCAGCATTCAACTATGATCCAGAAGTAGATTATTGTGCCTACAAATAAGTAATAATTGGGGAAATGAAAATCATTTATCAATATTGTAAGGCATTAAAATACAGCGGTGAATCTACTGGATTATGTTGTGCTGGTGAAAAGGAAAATTTTTATAATTGGCGCCACCAACATATCCATTATGCTCATTAGTTTATGGAATGGGAAATGATTCTAAACACTTCTTGGCCAACATTCAAAAATATAACAGTTGTTTTCAAATGATGTCATTTGGCGCAACGCATATTTTGCAGTACAACTTCACAACAACACTTACAAGGTATTGTGCCATAATAGTCTATATAAATCAATTGCTGTTCGTTAATCTCGCTAAAACTCGAGAACGGCTGGACCGATTTAGCTAATTTTGGTTTTAAAATATTCGTGAACGTCCAGGGAAGTTTAAAAGGTGAGAACTTACGGGAAATTTCGAGTAACGTAGAAATAACAGCAATTTAATTTTTCTATGTAAACTGCCTACCTGCCAAATATTTGATGTTCGTTCTGTATTGTTTATGTTATGACAGACATTTGTTCACGTAGCTTGACATCTCTTTCTAATTTTAGTTACTAAATGAATCATTTGTGGTCGTACACTACTGCTAAGTGCACGAGAACACTCATCTATGGTCGACGGTAAGTGTTCCTAGCGATATTCAAGAGACCAGATTGCTGAAACCATCACGGAAAATGACGGTACCCATTGCATCGTCGGCGATCAGTTGCAGACAAAGGGCAATTGGTAGTTGTGAAGGTAAAACGAGAAACTTTTGATGTAGACAATTGTTGGATTGTGCCATCCTCGCCAATATTGTCCAAAGCTTTTGAGGCTCACTTCAATGTAGAATATTGTAACTCCGTCAAATTAATAAAGTACATATGTAAATATGTTAACAAAGGTAGCGATATGGCCGTATTCGCTGTAAGAAATTTCTAATTTCTAGCTACATTAGGAAAGAATGGGAGGACAGGGAGTGGCTTTATCAGGGATAGGACTGTTTCAGGAATGGTTTCTCGTGCGAAAGTCAGTTAGTCTCACTTCTACAGAACCTATCCGACGTAGTTGATGAAGGTGGAAGGGTCGACGCAATAGTAATAGACTTTGCTAAAGCTTTTGATGTTGTTCCACACGATAGTCTTATACAGAAATTAATTGATTCGGGTATAGACACTAGAGTGGTAGCGTGGATAAACGAGCTACTTCGTGACAGGAAACAGAAGGTACGAATCGGAAGGTACTTATCTACCTCGAGAAACGTCACGTCAGGAATTCCACAAGGAAGTGTCATCGGACCACTCATGTTCCTTGCCTTCGTGAATGATTTGCCGACAAATTTAGCTTCTAATGTACGACTCTTTGCTGATGACTGCGTAATTTATAGGATTATCAACTCGGAGAAGGACGAGGATATTTTGCAGCGAGACTTCGACACATGGGCAGAAACAAACGTCATGGAAATAAACAGTTCAAAGAGCAAGTCCACCACGTTTGGTAGGGGTCGAAGTTACAAAGATACCGCGTACAAATTGAACAATAATGTTATACCTCGAGTCACGTCTTGCAAATATTTAGGAATACAGCTGGATAGTAATTTAAGCTGGGAGAATCAAGTAAATTTCGTTGTAGGGAAAGCCTGGAGATCTTTGCATTTGTTATGTGGATTCTGAAAAAGAATACAGTGAGAGCCAAAGAACTAGCATTTATGTCTTTAGTGCGACCCATATTAGAATATGGCGCGATTTGTTGGGACCCATACAGAATTTTGCAGCAAAGGAATCTAGAAAAGGTCCAGCATAGAGCATCTACATTTACTTTCAGGGGAGTCACTAGAAGGAGAATAAAGTCGCGTCTCTGTGCTATGTATAAAGCATACACAGACTTTCCAGCGTGGAAAGAAATTCAAAGTCGATTAGGGAAACCTATGTATTTCGGCAGAGCAGATCACATGCACAAAATTCAGTCAAGAACTCAGAAACGGACGTTGGAAATATTCATTCGCGAATCGAACTATTAGAGACTGGAACGTTTTGCCTGCGGCAGTCTTTGATGCCATTCCTCCAAGCCTGAATAAATTTAAAAGTAAATGAGTTTCCTAGATGTTGATATGAATATTACAAATGTTTAATATTATTAATTTACTAGTCTGTATATAAAGTAAGTTGTAATATTATTTATTATTATTATTGTTATTATTTTATGCGCAGTGACGTGTAGTGAAGTGTAGTGGGGTGCGGTGAAGTGAAATGTGGTGAAGTGGAGTGCTACGGAAGCTCGCACCGTGAAATGTTCACGTTCATTTGTAAAGTTTGTAATTTTTGTAAAATTGTTAAGTTATGTAATGTTAAATTAGTGTATTCTGCTACCAAGTGCTCAAACTTAATTGCAGAATTAGTAATAAATCTAAATCAAAATCTAAAATGCAAATAAAGTATCTCAGTAACAGACGGGTCACTGGCGCACATTTTCCCTTGCGATCCACGAAAGATGCCCTACAGTAGTCATTTGGCAGTTCATCTGGAAAATGGACAACGAGTGTATTTCAATCAAGGGAGCGCGGCGGCCAGAGCGGCACGTCCACCATCCAACTAACAAGTTATTTATTTCTCAGTTTGTCAAACATGTTTTCGTTCGCACTTTCCTGTATGCTGATATGCCTCGCAATTACACATGGCACGTATAATCGAAATCGTTTCAGCGTCGAAAACAAGGAATATCAGTTGAAGGACGCTCTAGGTCGCATCTACAGAGTACATCCGAATAATGACGAATGTTATTATCTTCGATTGTTGTTGGTGAATGTTCGTGGTCCGACATCGTTTCAACAACTGAGAACAATTGATGAGTGCGACTTAGAGTGAGGCGTGTCAACTTTTACAGTGACATGCCTCATCTCACTCAAGAACGATTCGCATTGGGATGATAAACTCAAGGATTCCGTCATATCTTAATCGCCGCATCAAATTTGCACTTTGTTTGCAATTATTATATATCGTCACGTTTCCCCTAAATCCGGAAGCTTTGTGGGTGAAATATAGGGATGTTTATATATTTATAGTTTCTCAGAAAGCTTTAAATTGATGAACTGCATTGTAACTGTGTTGTATTTAATGTAGATGAAGATTTATTTTCATTTTTAATATAAGTACGTTTTATTTAATAACCATATTTAATAGTTATACGCCACAAACGGTACTGACCTAAGAAAAGTTGTAGGTAGGTACTTATTTCTTAATATAATTATCTGTAACAATGATTAGATAATACGTGACGTGGTTGCAATCCATGACGAAATTTTAAAACAAAAATTAGCCGAATCGTGTAGCCGTTTTCGAGTTTTAGCGAGACGAAACCAATCACAAACCTTACTATGTTCACAAAATAATTACTTTTCCAGACATTTTTCGCCTGGCTTTACATCACAGATTCAATAGTGTATCAATGTCAATAGTTAAGCTGCGCGCACCCACATGATTAGGTCTGAGATCTTCTACTGTTTTCATCAATGTCCAGAATTATTACGAAATTCATTGGGGTTTGAACAACGCTATTATCAAGTCCGTGAGTGATCGTTGGTGATTTATTTGTTTTGAACGTTGGTGGAACATTTGAACGAAATCCCTATTTCTGAAAGTAGTAAAGAACGTCAATGTACAAACAGTGTCCTTGGTCCGTTTGGTACATAAATTGTGGCAAGAAAACATGTGAGGTTTTAAAGTATTTAGAGAGTTAAAAGTACAAAATGTACAGTAAAAAATGTACAGTAATGTACAATGTACAATATGTAGATATTGTATACAGGTATCGCATATTTTCTAAACAACCTCTTCTTTTACAGAATTGGTAAAAATTGAATTGTTTGAAACAATGCCGTAACGAAAGTTACAGTTGTCAAAACAGAATACAAGTGCTAAGAGATGGGCAGCCTATGAAAATTCGGAATCGGCTACTCAGAGGCAAGAGCGACTTGCTAAAGAACACGTACCATTGAAAACAATACAGTAAAGAAGAAAGCAATGTGAATAATTCTCTAGGAAGCAGGGCATCTTTTTGTTTCGGACTCTCCATTTGACTATTTACACATATCTCATGTTCAAATTGGTAAAATGGAAAATATTTGTATGTTTTTCTTCAATATGGGCGGGGGACTATTACAGTGTTATGTAATTAAGTAATGGTCCTTTACATATTAAGACTAATCTTGCTGTTGTTTCGCATGCCAGTTGCTCCCAGTGAATTAATTCATCTATTTGTTCTATAAACTGGCAAAAATTAATTTATCTAAAATATTTATGTCTAATCTAATAACAAAATTCTGGACTCCCTTGGTTTCTATAGTTTACATTTCAAGATCCATAGTATCTAGCACTTCAAATCAAATAACGAAGCTAATAGTGTTTTGATAGGTGGTTCAGCACATTGTCAATTTATTGTGTTTATATATTGTGCAGGTTCGTGGATCAGTATTGCTGTTATGTTGCGATGATATGATGAATTGATTTACCTAAATATAAGTTTTATACTACATGTTACTAGCACATAGATATTTAACATACATATTTCTGTCATCTTCAAAATAATTATAGAAACCGGCAATTACATTTCAGCATAGATATTTTCATTTACTTTTATGATTATGATTCATCAAATACGTTACGACATCGATATCTATTTGTCCGGATCTGTCTACTAGCGTACCCTTGCGAGAACTCTCGGATGTTTCGTATACTCTGCTGAAAACAGTCAGTCCTTTCAAGGTCACGAGTTTACAGCAGATAAATTTTTAATCTTTCTTTATAAGTACTATAGAAGCAAAAAGTATAAAAACGAGTTAGTTTTACAATTTGGCAATTTATTGAAAGTATTGGTATAATATATAAAACTCCCGTCCTTTGGCTCGACAGCCTGCTACGGGCCTTAGCTGACCGGCGGTGACACAGCCTCTCGGCCACGGGTGTTCGGGTGGTTAGCACGAGGACATCCCTTTACCGTATACACCGCTCTTCTTAACCTTAGGATGGGCTTTCTCATCGTCACACAGCAATCGATATTGAGAAATTTCTAAGGAAGCGCACAGTTCTAATTTACCTGACCGGGAATCGAGCTCGGGGTTGTTTCGTGGAAAGCGTGCACGCTAACCAATACGCCCCGGGGGCGGATATAAAACTCCACAAAAAGAATACATGTGAGTCTACAAGTATTTTACGAGTATTTTGTACTAACAGTTTAGATTTGTTTATTGTTTTTAGTTTATAAAGTGAGGAATTTTGGGAGCTGAAACTCCCAATTAGAAAAATGAAAGTAGAAAGTAGTTTTTTATCACTTTAGTAAGAAAGTGAACGAGGCATACCGGAAACTTCCAAATAGGGGGAAAGACATGACAGGGCTAGCTTGGCGGGGCAGGTATACAATGGGAGAGAAGTAGGCCCCACTGCACGGCATGAATAAATAGAATTCCTCTTCCTGGCTAAAAATATACTGTAATAAATGCCTGGGCAACGCCGGGTAGTTTAGCTAGTTTATACATACATACATACATACATATATATATATATAATATATATATATATATATATATATATATACGTACATACATACGAGGGGGATCCAGAAATAACGACCGTTCGCACATACCCGCCGGGCAGCTGACCCCCCTTCCTTGTTTAAAGGTCAACTGGCTTACTTTACCCCTGTTCTCATAATGTTGTGAGTGCTGGTTGCAACAAGTCGCCATTGGGCATTTTGTGTTTCTTCAAAATTAACGACGTGATTGATAATCCCGCCGACTGTGGGGTGAGGAGTGTGATTCGATTTTTGAATGCCCGACATTTGAAACCTACAGAAATTTACCGGCAACTGAAAGAAGTGTATGGTGATACTGTAATGAATGAAATGTGAGAAAATGATGCGAAATGTTCAACAATGGGCGAACAAATGTCCACGATGAAACTCGACCCGGACATCCATCACTCATCACAGAAGACCTGAAGACTGAAGTGAACGACAGAACCTTGCAAGACAGGCGCAACAATACTCGACGAATGACATATTGCCTTTCATAACATTTCTCGTTTTTGCTTGGTGAAATTGTGTCGCAACATCTTGGCTACCACAAAATCCGTGCACGATGAGTTCCACGACAACTGAGTGACCAACACAAAACTCAGAGAATGGCCCGCAGCATTGACATTCTTGATGCGATATCACACATATGGAGACACCTTTCTTGATCAAATGTGACTGGTGATGAGACCTAGGTGTCTCACAACACCCCAGAGACCCAGCGCGTGAGTGACATCATCCCTCATCACCCAAGAAACCGAGAAAATTCAAACAGACTCTCTCAACACAAAAATTCATGTCTACTGTCTTTTGGGATCGCAAAGGTGTTCTTTTGCTGGATTTCATGCCAAAAGGCACTACGATCAATGAAAATCGTTATTGTGAGACTTTCCAAAAACTACAGCGAGCCATCCAAAACTAGAGGCGAGGAATGCTTTCGAGAGGAGTTGTGCTTCTTCACGACAACGCCCGCCCGCACAATGTTGCTTCAACTCGAGAATTGCTGGATCAATTCAGTTGGGAAATCTTTGATCATCCGCCTTGTAGTTCAAACCTTCTCCTAGCAATTTTCACCTTTTCACTAAGCTCAAATACTTTCTGGGTGGTTCACGTTTTGGAAGTGATGAGTTGAAGAAGACAGTGAACACCTGGCTCAATGAACTGGCGGCAGAGCAGTATAACACGGAATTCTAAAGCTAGTGAACATATACGACAAATGTTTAAATGAAGGTGGTGATTATGTAGAGAAGTAAAGGAAGCTTCAGTTATGCAATAGACTTTGTTTTTTCAAATACATATATACCTTTTACTTTCTCGCCTTACGAATACTTCGTAAGAAGAGAAAGTTATGTAATCGTGCGCCGGAAAATGGGGAATTTTCGCAAGAAAATCTCTTATAGCAGGGGTCTGGTGACAAAAAAGTGGATAAAACCTGTTGCTAAATTTAGAAAAAAAATCCTCTATCTCGTGGTGTAGTCAAAATCCATGATTTGTTGCTTCTTCATACTGCAAAATCGATTGAACGCAAAACATCCGTCTGTCCATCTGTGGTCAACACTAGCGCCTAAGCCGTCGTTCGGCCGATTTTCTTCGAAATTGATATTCCAAGATCGTTTTTACTTGTCTCAAGGCCTCTGGAATTTGAAACTGATATTTTAGTATTTGAGGGTACTTTACATGAAGCCCTTTTGAGATTTTCAAAGTTAAAGAAAATGGCTCCAAATTTTTGATTATATTTTGTTGTTGAATAGTGCGAA
>JAHLJT010001075.1:0-35921 GCA_031308135.1 Acheta domesticus
GAGAGCCATATCATATAATTTTAAATGGGTTTCTTTTTGTGCTTTCTTTTTCAACGTTCTACTTATAGTTCCACATACTGCTCGAACGAACAGATGTCTAGGTGGAAAATAATTTATTCAATAGGTGCCATATCAAATCAAGTAGGCCTAAATCATAAAGAGAGGGATATCTATCACTACTATAGAAGTCAGGCAGGAAAGTGTTGGGTGGCGTTTTGGCAAGCTCTTGGGTACGCTGCATAAGCTTTTGTGGATCATTAATTCTTGGTAAGTTTTTTAGATGGCAGTACGTACAGTGGCTGAAGCACAGTGGCAGGTTATATACTCTCTGGACTGAAGTTTATATTTCTTCTCACGAAAGTTATTTACAGTTATATTTGCTTCCTTTCGGTTTCTTGAGTTCTCGTTCTCAAATTTCACGTAAAAAAGCATTCTTCTTTCATATTCTTAGTAGTCCTACTATCTCTAGGGTTGTCATACGCCCTGAAAAAGTGGGTACCACGAAGTACACTTCGTGGTGGGTACTGTATGTCCTGAATATCGACATGTGTCCTATCAGATTTTTCTTTATTTTTGCCAAATCTCCTGAATTTTTATATTGCTTTAAATCCATACAAATAAAATGCATATTGGGAGTGCAGTAATCCCTCAACATTCGCGAGAGTTATGTTCCCCAAAAGCATCGCGAATGTCAAATCCGCGTATGTTGAGTCGATCTTTTTAATGAAGAAAGGTGGGTAAGGTTCCTGGATATCGAAAAAGTTGTTTAAAAAGAAAGAAAAAAATATGACAAACAATTGCAGTGGACACAGTAAGCGCTTCTTCGAACAGAATTCACAATTAACATCTCAAAGAGAAGAAAGACTACTTGAAAGTTTTCAAAGTGACTGGAATA
Source organism: Acheta domesticus (assembly GCA_031308135.1). Lineage (NCBI taxonomy): Eukaryota > Metazoa > Arthropoda > Insecta > Orthoptera > Gryllidae > Acheta > Acheta domesticus. The sequence goes on from JAHLJT010001075.1 coordinate 896, forward strand.
TAAGATTTTTTTGTTTTGTTTTGTTTTTTTGTTTCATCACCCTCCACGTTGATATCCCAATATAGAAGAGTTGCTGCTTCTATTCTCTTTTAAATTTCGAAGTTATTTCCATGTTCGGACTATGTGCGAATGCGCTTTCCACCAGAGCTTGTTGGAGTTTTAGAACGCTATTATAGTGCGAGTTTTCTAACTCTACCCCTCAAACCCTTATGGCCACGATGGAATATCACACGGCATTTCGCGTCTTTCTCTGTCATGCCGCTAGAAGTCGCATGATCGTAAGCACTGCTTGATAATGTCGCGATCATGCGTTATCTGGCGGCACGACTGAGAACGTCGCGAAATACCGTGACATATTCCATCGTGAAGACGAGCCTTGAGGGGAAAAGTTAGAAAAGTCGCAGTATAAAGGCCCATTCACAATGCAGACGTAACATAAGCATAACGCATAGACATAAACTTATATCTCTCTCTCTCTCTCTCTCTCTCTCTCTCTCTCTCTCTCTCTATTGTGATATACCAGGGGCCCGTTTCACAGAAGTTACAAGCCCACAAGTTACAAGTGAATTCACTGCTAACTTGTGAGAACCGCGGGAATCGCGTTTCACAATCTTAATAGTAACCACTTGTAGTTACAAGTGAATGCCCAGTAGTTCACAAGTGAAATTCTACAAGGAACAAGTGTTTCTGTTTCACAGAACCTACAAGTAGACTAGTACAATTGTAATTGAGCAGTAGTTTGTGACAAGTTTACAGACACGTGTAAGATATTACGCTTTGAGATTACAAGTGACGATATTTTTTATAATTGTGTTTATAGGTACTTAGAATTAGGTAATAGCAGTTATATAGTGTTAGTGATAGTTTATTAAAGTTAAAGTTATGTTAAGTGATACAGATGAGGACATGAACATTATAAATGCGACAGTTCGTAGGCGCAGGAAAGTGTATAAAAGGAGAATTAATATGGACTTTCCATCATTATACGAATTTAACGAGAGGTTCCGCATGTCGCCTACGAAAATGCAGGAGCTCCTTGATCTAATTGGAGCGAACATTAGAAGTGAGACGAGGAGAAGTGCTGCAATGTCGCCCAGAGAGAAACTGTGCGTCGCCTTGCACTGGCTCGGTACAGGAAGTCAATTCCATGCAGTGGGCGACATGCACAATGTGTCGAAAGCCAGCGTTTGCAGGGCTGTGAAGGCAGTGGTAGAGGGTGTAAATTTCAGAGTTTTTCCCAGTATTGTGGACTGGCCACCAAATTGTGCTAATGTGGCCGTTGAATTCCATGCCATATCAGGCATGCCACATGTGTGTGGGGTAGTTGATGGCACTCTTATAAACATCGATGCCCCCCACACACATGAAGAACAATTTGTCGACCGATATGGAAGGCATTCCATAAATGCTATGGTGGTATGTGGCCACAATTACAATTTTTTATGTTTCGGCTAACTGGCCAGGCAGCACACATGATGCACGTGTGCTGCGAAATAGTAGCCTGTGCCATAGGATGGATGAGGGGTGGCGTCCTTTCCCCAATGCAATAATACTAGGGGATTCAGCATATGCCCTAAAGCCTTGGCTGATTCCCCCTCAAACGCACCGTGCTAATGACAGAGTGGTTGCTCAATTTAACTCAGCTCACAAAAGAACCAGAAGGTTGGTGGAGAACGCATTGGGAATTTTAAAGGAAAAATTCCCATGCCTGAATTACCTTCGGGTAAATCCAATATATGCAGCCAACATATTTAAATGCTGTGCTGCACTTTGCAACTTTGCAAGAGAGACTGATGGGGCAATTTACCAGCACGACAGTGATGACATGGATGAGGAGGAGCAGCCAGAGGAGGGGAACAGGAAGAAGCAACACCCTCAGCAAGGAGGAGATTATTAGATATGTTAAACCACTTTCAATAAAAATTTTTAATATATTATATACAATTTACTAAATTATTCTTTTAAATAAATAGACTTCGTCCAAATTCAGTTTCCACTCCCATTTCTCCTTCAAGTTTTCTATTTCTAATTTCAATTTATGGTTTTGGAGTGTCAACTGTTCATTCTTTAACACTCCCCTCTCAATTTTGTTGATGAGATGTGTGTTCATAAGATGAACATACTTTTTCTTCTCTTCTAAATATTCATCCATGGATGTATTTCTTTTTTCTGCAAATATTGAAACAAATTTAAATTAATTCACAAAGTATCTGAAATTATAGAAAATAATTACTTTTAGGGCATGCAGACAATGCTCAAATGTTCACCCAAAACAATGAAAATAATAAAGTGTGTGTCCTTAATGCAAAGTAGTTTACAATTAAATGACATGTTAAGAAAATGAAGTCAGTTGGGCTGTCTACAAGGTAGTGACATATACAGTAAAGTTCTTTTACCTTGCTTATAGGATTGTTCAACTCTGCCTATTTGCATCATATAATGACCTTTCCTACTTGCAAATATAAGGTAACTTTCCACTAATATTGTAATTATAAAATTATTTTTCCTTACTTGATCCAAATGGAGAAATTTCAGACACTATGGCTCGCTTCTTAGTTCTCTGTTGGTTTTCGTTTCCTTCTGAAAGCAGAACAATAAACCTATAAGTCAACTTAAATACTACAAAATATATGCTTAAATGTAGGATGTGTAATTTAATAAAAATTTGGGCATCTCCACATATGGTATTATGTACTCTATGTATACACTGTGTAAGGTATTAAAACAAAATTACATACAATTCTGTCCACAAAAGAACAATTAGTTTATTGCCAACAACACAATGCATTCTACTGACAAACTTATTTTTCACTGAAGCTTAGATCAAACATTAACCATAAGCGAATGTGTTTTCTTTCTTTCTGTAATGAGTAGATTCTAGATGCGATAATGATTCTGAGATGACACATTCTAGATGTTGAAGAGGAATGCGAATTTAATTTGATTGTACCAGAAATATCAACCAAGAAATATTATCTGGTTCTGAAACATCATGAAAGTATGCAAGAACCCAGGAAAATTGCTTTGAATAAATTAGGAATACACATAAGTCATTTGAAAATGTGAAACTCACTTACCCACATGCTCATCTCCGACATTTTCCTGCAATATGTCAATTGCTTCTTCATCTGTAAGATAATGAAATGGTTACATTTGCTATAGAAATTTCAAATGATGCATCATATTCTTGTACTTCAAAGTTTTCAATATGGCTACTGTGATTTATTTGTGCAATGTTAAGTCATTCATTTGCTTACCAAAAACAGTAGTAGGTGCAGCCCAACTTGTACTTGGTTGTACTGGTTCCGGTACTGGTCCTGTAAATTTGAACCAATTTATACTAACAATCTGTTCTACAAGAGAGAGAGAGAGAGATTGGAGAATTAATACAATTAGAACTGACGTGGTTCTTCCCAAGTCTCCGATACACCCAGACTTGAAACTGATGGGCTTTCACGCCCCACAATGTCAAGGACAACATGGTCCGTTTCTGTTAACTTCCTTTCATACCACCGGAGGCACCGGTTTTTCTGGCATTATCAATTTTAGCCTGAAATAAGAAAAAAAGTAATTTTGTATAATTTCTCTTCCCATAGAGATTATTATTACTATTATATCACTCAGTAAGGAGTGCAACACTAGCTGTAATTGCTAAGAAAATCAAGTAATTTCAAAAGACACATACAACAACATTGTGCTTCAATTTGTAATATACAAGTTGTAAATTTATACAAATAATTAGTAACATATAATTAAATACATTTACATATTAAGCATAAGAACTGATTGTGATATATATAAACAAGATTATTTTTATGAACATTCAAGATCGAGAGGATGAAATTCAGAGGAAACCACATAATCACTACTTTACGCCTAAAAATAATCATTAATAATTAAAATTTTTCAGATAATAGTTAATATTAATGATAAGGGATTCATATTAACTATCACTGTGAGAACTATTGTAAAACAAACTTTTTTCAAATTCTATACACTCCTTTTGAAACTTGTGAATAGTTCGCATGAAAACATTTCGATACACGCCACATATAATGGTCATATTTTGAAAAGTATAACTTACCATAGTTGCTCTTTTACGTTAGGCCAAAATGTGTCTCGCACGTAAGTGCGATCCTTGCCCGGAGGAATCACTCCAAGCGACAATGCCGCCTCGTGGACCTCACTCCACTTTTCCAATTTGTCTCCCTTGGTGAGACTTTCGGAAAAGGCACCAAACAAAATATCCTTATGTTCTCGTATTTTTTGCAATACGAACATTTTATTGCCTCTGGATGCCATTGGAAAGAAATTAAGAAGAAAAGTAGAAAAATATGTATAAAGTAAGTAGAAGGAAAGTTCAAGAGAAATCGCTGGAAAATTGAGTTATTTTAAAATGAATGAATGAAGAAAATGTATCTAAAAAGAGAAGTCCGAAATGAAGTAAACGAAAGTGTGAAAAGTAAAAAAGAAATAGAATTAATAGTGAAAATAAAGGCCAACAACACCAGACACAACAAAACACGCACGCAAAACAAAACGGCAAAAACACGAGACGGACACGAAAACACAAAGGCAGACGGTCGAATCAATTCCAAGGAACGCGAAAACGCGCATTTATTTCAAATACAATTGCATTGTGGGTAATTCACTTGTGGGCATTCCACAGGGCATTCACTAGTATCCACAAGTGTTGCAAAATCTTTGTGAAACAGAACTTACGAGTACTTGTGATTACTAGTACTAGTAACTTGTAACGTGTAACTTGTAACTTGTAACCTTTGTGAAACGGGCCCAGAACGGGACATGGTTTATTCATAATATTAGTTGTATACGGGGCGACTAAATGGACTTGTAAAATGGCGATATCCGGCCCTAGTAACGCCAGCGCAGAGGGTTGCTATGGTGCAGGGCAGGTAAATAAACTAGCTGCAAGCCTCGTAGGTGCCGGAACGCTGGCTAGATCGATATAATAAAGAATATGTGATTGGTCGAAAAAACGTATGACGGACGAAGGCGCGGCTACATGGGGTTGTAAGAAATGAGCGGGTTGGCGGGGGGCAATTAGACTTTCTGGTGTTTACCGCCGTGTTTTGGAAAAATAGAACGTGGGACGCTACCGACCCATCAAGGGTTGCAAAATACAGAAAAACATTCATTCGGACTTGGAGCTTCGTTGAGTGCAGATCGCTACAGTCTGACTCAGAGTGGTGGAGTGTAGGTCGTGAACTCGGCTCTTGAGTTTCGTGGAGTGCAAATAGTGTGCGGACCTTGTAGTTGAAAGTGAGACTTATACATTTTCGTGCGAAAAGTAACAGTCGTCATCGGACTTAGAAATTATTTGCCGGAGTACATCCGCGGACTTGGGCAGTTTTGGGTGTTCACCGGACGATAGTTCGAACATTAGTATTTTATTAAACTCGTGTGAAAGATTATAAACCTAAAGCGTCGGAAAGAACTTAGCTAGATTTTATGCAGTGTGGACTGGATACTTCAGCAACCGCGCAAGATCAGAAGACAGAAGAGCGACTCGGATTCATCGGCCAAGTGAGAAGCGTCTTCGGAACGAGCGGGTCGGCAAGACGGTAACATATACTGCAGTATATTAAAATAATATCTTTTAAAAGGGGTCATGGCCATTAAGTAATCTGTTAAATTAACATTGAATAAATTGTTAAATTTTTTTCTTTGGAAAAAGAAAAGAGTCTGTTCATTTGTCAATCATAAGCTTCTAATTAGTTGGAAGCAGAGAATTTCCATATTTCAGATTCCACGCCAGGCTGTACAGTCGGCAGATCAGGTAATCGGCTATCTTAGCGATAGCGAATACATGTAATCCGAATCCATCGGCCCAAGCTAGCTGGATGCCCATATAATTTTGACAGAATTAAATAGGGAAAAGTTAGTATTAGTTTATGTCACCTGTTCCTGGCGCCCACATCTTTCTATAAATTCGGAACAGGTCAAACTCACGACAACGTATTACGAAGTGAAGAATGAAGGTATATTTCACTATATATATATATATATATATATATATATATATATATATATATATATATCATAGAGTTAGTAAGAAGAATATATATATATATATATAGAGAGAGAGAGAGATAATATAAATGAATATATATTGAAATTTTGTGAAACGTATGTGGCACTACAGCTCTTTATGAGCCAAGGCCTACCAGCGGCGCACGGTGCACGGTGGTCTGAACGGGGTCGATACGCGCGCATAGGATATTAAGTTAAATAATTATTAATTAGCGACTTTAAAACGGTTTTGGGGGTGCGAAACTAAAGAAGCATGTCTAGGAACAAAATAATAATACCCCATTTAATTTTTATTGTTTATTTATTTATTTATATTACTAACAATTCTGGTCTGTATCTTATATTAATAAAGGTGAATAAAAGCTTTATTTACTTGTTCATAAACAAAGCAAAGGATCGTATAAGCACCTTGTCAGGTTACTAGGTTAACTAGTGGTGCTACAACAGCACATACTTTCTCGCATTTTTTAATTTTATTTTATTTTATTTTTTTCGAAAATTCAGCAAGCTCAACGAAAGTGAGGTCTGTCCCATTTTTTGTAGTTACTATCATTGAAAAGAAACTTACAAACAAGATTTTGAGCGGTTTTTGAAAATATTGTTTAATAAATTGCATAAATTTTAAGCGCAAATTGAGCAAAACTTACTTTAAAAAAGTGCATGACCTATTTTAAAGAGCTGATTTCTTAGAAAAGACTTTGTTTAAGGGAAATCATTCATCTTCAATTCAGAATTTTTTAAGTGTCAAAATTTTGATATTTTCGACAACATAGAGTTCGCCGAAAATGAGACTAGCCCCAAGGCTATATAGGTAGATGGTTCACTAATGCATGTCAATATTTTGAAAAAATACCCACTGCCCATTATCCATTACTACCCAGAATGTTTCTGTTCGCATAGCGCTCGCCCATTGTTGCGTGTTCGTGCCGGCACAGGAGCCGTTACAGACCTCTGGTATAGCAACGTTTTTTTTAGTACTTTTAGTGCTATTCAATTGTTATGTTGCTAAATTATACTACTAGAGCGCTACTAGAGCGCTCCTAAAGCGCCACGCAAGTGTGATTAGTTGTATTTTTGTAAATACCAATCAAAAATGGCGCGTTCTTTCCAACTCGCCATTGAAAATATAAACGCTTGCCGTATTGAAATAGGCCATTGGGGGCGGATGATTCAAACAAAACACTATTTATACACCTCCACTTAATGAAATATATTAATTTCACGGAGGTGATTGTTAGTTGTTATTTCTTATTGCTTCTGAACATCACTTAGCTCATGGAAATGGATTTTTCTCGCCCAATACATGTACATTTTAAACGTTCTAAAAACAGAAAGAGGCCACTCGGGGCAGATGATGGATACGAAACACTACTTAGAAATGTTTATTCAATAACATATTTTAATTTCACGCAAGTGTGATTAGTTGTATTTTTGTAAATACCAATCAAAAATGGCGCGTTCTTTCCAACTCGCCATTGAGAATATAAACGGAAATGGCAGGTTCTTTCTGTTTCTTTCACCGTGTTTACTTGGAGCGAATGCCTTTGGAAATATTCGGTCCGAGGCGGATGTTGTCAACGAAGAATTGTTAAAAAATGTTTACTTAATAAAAAGCATTGATTTTACAGATGTATGATTATTTGTTTTTTAATATTATCGCTTGTTAAAGATTACTTAATGCAAGTTTCAATTCTGCAAATCGCCATTTTATATCTATGAATTTTCTGATAAACAATTGAATATGACAAAGAATCATAAATATCATTTATAATAATATTAAAAGTTATATGCAATGAATTATAATTGCAAATGTTAAGCAGATAACACGTTTTCTACGAATAAACCTGCTAGGTGTTGAGTCGCCTGGTAAGGTACTCTCTTTTCAAACGATCTTTGTAACTTTAAACGGTCACCATTTTGAAAGGGGCGGGCAGAGGCGGCTGATCTCAACGGGAAAACGATTAATAATGTTCATTTTATAACATATATCAATATTGAGGATGTGTTTTTTGGTGTTTTTTTGTATTTTTATTGAAAGTTTACGTAGTTTAAACAATATTAAGTTTTTGCATACTTTCATTCAATATGGCGTAATTACGTGAAAAAGAAAAATAAGTGACATTTCAAAACGTGTAATGTATTTAGAAAGGTGTTTGTAATCACATAATTTACGGAATTTGAAAAGTTAATTAGGAAAGAAGTTATTGGCAATGAAATGTGGGAATATTTCACTGCAAAAGTGAATGAATTTTCCTCGGCTGAGTCGCTGGACTTTGAGGATGTCTTATGGATGCAGTAATTGTTATAAAGTAATAATTCTTTTATTTTCCAGTAATTTGAAGTATTTGGAATTCATATCGATCAATAAAAAATTGTTTTTCACTTTTTTTTTTTTTTTTTTTTTTTTTTTTTTTTTTTTTTTTTTTTTTTTTTTTGCTTATGCGCGCGTTTCGGCCCTGTTCAGACCACCGTGCGGCGTCTCGGCCTTGCGGCCATGGGTTGGGTTAGGTGAGGTTAGGTATTTTAATTTCAATAAAAATTGAAACTAAATGATACTATTATGAATACTACCACAAAAATAAACTACAAAAAGGTCGTACGCTACAAAACAATGCAGAAAACCGACGTAAAATCAACCAAGCATTTTGGAAACAAGTCTTTTGTTCGACTATCGACTTCGGTCTTATTTCAATACTCGATTTTGAGTTAAACGTACTGTGATTGGTTAATGTCTAATTTTTTAGATAAGCCATGTGGAAATAATGGTGTTATTTGTTGTTTGTTATTTCCACCATGACGTAATAAGCATAAGCACAGAAGCTTGAAGCTTTAAAGTTAACGTCTTATGTGTTACGCTTATGCGAAGGCATTGTGAATGAGTCCGCTTATGGACGTAGTTCTAACTTTTATGTTATACTGCGATTTTTGTAAGAAGAGCTCTCAAGATAACTCAAATCCCATCTTCGCGATGGAATATGTCACGGCATTTCGCGTCTTTCTCAGTCGTTCCGCTAGATTTCGCACAATCGCGACCGTATGAAGCAGTGCTTGCGATCATGCGACGTCTACCGGCAAGACCGAGAAAAGACGCGAAATGCCGTGACATATTCCATCGCGAAGATGGGATTTGAGTTATCTTGAGAGCTCTTCTTACAAAAATCGCAGTATAACGCCATGCTTATGTTTATTTTGCATTGTGAATGGGTCTTAACAGTTTCGACATTGGATATTCAGACGCAGTTTCGCTTCCGTTAGGCCCGCAACAGATTACACCGAGGATGCGACGAGAAATGTGGAAAATCGAAACAAAGGACACTTATGGACCTCCACACACTAGAAAGAGTTTTCTCGTACGCCTCTGCGGTAGCGAAAGAGTTCCTCGCTCGAGTCGGTCGGCGAGCTAGTTTTCCTCGGACACATTTCTACTCCATCACTCGTTATACGACATTTAGGCGTTCGCTGCCGCAGGAAAATACCAACCATTGCATAGAATTGAGTGAGGTTGTAACATTTGGCAGTAAAAGATGCGATAAACTACCAGTTTTTTTAATTGTTTTCTTGAATTTTCTCTTAAAACGGAAATGAACAAGAAAAAACTTGTATGGAAGGTATTTGGTTAGAGAAGGGAGAGGATAGCGAAATGGGGGTGGTGATTCAGAGGACTGTGAGCCTTCTCTATCCAACGTAAAATAATAATAATAAATGCCTTTATTGATATGGCGAGGCTCGGGCCATCAGGCCCGCTCTTCCGCCTAACCACATATCACATGTTAACAATTTAGTTCATACAATGCAATTTACAAAAGTACAAGTATGATAGTTTATATTAGGTAAGTTATATTATAATAGGTAAGTAGTTAGTTGAGTAGAAGTATCATTTGAAGCAACTTATAAACAATATCAAAGGTTAAACAGATACAAAAAATGTTACAGAATGAAATTTGAAAAAGAGAAAAGAATTTGAATTTAGAGACGGAAATCGACAACAAAATTTAAATTGCATAACGTTATGCACTCCACTTGTCTGCGCGCTACGCGGCAGCCTTCATACAGAAACATACCATTTTACCCGCCGCTCGACCCTGGAGGAAAACCCGCTAGTCGGGGAAAACCCACTAGGCAGGCTGCGTCCTAATACAAAGTTAAGCTAAGCTAAACTGAAGTGAGAGGTCCTTGGAATGTTTTCCTCAGCTGCTGTCCATGCTGCACGGGGTCGTCTTCTTGCATGTGCTTAACTCCGCCTCTGCTCCTAAGAATGAAATACAGTTCCGGCAGTATCAAACAATTCGCACGAAAGTAAATTTTCAACAAAAATACATTAATATTATTCCTAAATATATATTAATCATTTCTAGATACTTCTGAGGAAGAGGTAAAACTATCATGAGTTTAATTTGATAACCGACAATTAATAGTTATTTAAATTGTAAACTGAACTGTTGTAAACCGACTACTTTGTAAGAAAACGATTCAGGTGTTTTTTAAACGATGTTAATGAGGTACAGTTTTTAATATTGGAAGGCAATTTATTCCACTCTCGGGCTACAGTAATTGCAAATGATTTATTGTAGTAGTTAGTTTTACTTTTCGGAATGCAGAGTAACTGGGATTTCTGAAATCTGGAGGATTTAAGATGTACAAAATACTTTGTTAAATATGACGGGGAACCTTTTTTAACATCTTAAATAAAAGACAGAGGCTGTGATACAAACGCCTATTCTTTAGTGGTTAAAATTTTGTGATCTTCATAACACCAGAGATGTGATCGTATTTTCTTATATTATAAATGAAACGAATACATGCATTTTGAGCTCTTTGCAGGGTTTGAGCAAGTGAATCCTTCAAATTGTTATACACAATGTCACCGTAGTCGAAATGAGGACACAAGAGGGTTTTTACTAACATTTCCTTCGTATTAGTCGGGAGACATTTGTCAATACATCTAAGGGATTGCAAAGATGCATAAACTTTGCGACATACATTTCGGATTTGATATTCCCAGCTTAGATGATCATCAAAATATCAAACCCAAGTTTTTCACTTGTGAATGACGAGGCACTGCGACATTGTCTATAAGCACATCAGGAACAGATGAACATTAAAGTTTCTTATGCATTTGGGAAGAGCCAATTATGATCGTTTGTGATTTTGTAGGATTTAAATTGAATCCGTTTCTAATTGACCATTTGACTACAGATGAGAGTTCATTATTTAATTTATTTATTAGTATTGTTACCTGTGATGGTTTCCCGGAGATGTAAATTTGCAGATCATCCGCATACATATGATGACTACATTCTTTAAGTTCGCTAGATAGGTCATTTACGTATATTAAGAAGAACAGTGGCCCTAACACGGATCCCTGAGGGTACTCCCTGGTGGACAGGTTTTGGATTAGAGCAGAGATCGTCAACTACTACGATTTGTTGCCTACTGTGGAGATAGCTTGCAATCCAAGAGATGGTGGAATCAGAGAAACTTAGATGTTTGCATTTCGCTATTAGGATGTCATAATCAACAGAGTCAAATGCTTTACTAAAATCTAAAAGAGTTAATACAGTTATGTGTCCATCATCTAAGGCTTTTCTTATGTCTTCATAACGCTGTCTTAATAACGCTGTTTGTGTGCTCCTACCTTCTCTAAAGCCAGATTGGAGGTTATTAAGCAGATCTGAATCAGTTAAGTATTTTACAATCTGTTTTCGAACTATTTTTTCCAGAACTTTTGACAATGTCGGCAATATACTAATCGGACGATAATTGCAAGACGCTGACGTCTGTTCAGATTTTGGCAAGGGTCGAACATGTGCAAGCTTCCACGCTTGTGGGAAGGTTCCCGTAGTTAATGAGAAATTAATTAAATGCGTGAGTGCCGGAAGGGCAAATGGTAAAATAAATTTCAATTGTTTGGCTGTGATGCCATCGGAGCCATTAGCATTCGATTTTAACGAAAGGAACAATCTTGCCAACTTCGTGATGATCTACGTTACGGAAATAAAATTTATCCCTGACAGCAGGTGCATTGGTTGCGAGAGTCTGTAATGTATTCCGTTTGACATAAGATGGCATTGGTTTTGAAGCATTTACAAAGTAGTCATTAATGTCATCCAAGGGCATGTCAACAGGTAATGCGGAAGAATTTGCTTTCGAGATCCCAGGTCTCTCAGTGTGTTCTAAACGTCTTTCATGTTCGTTTTTACTTTAAAGATGTCATGATAATATCGAATTTTCGCATTCCGAATTTTTGTTTTACGGAATTTCGTAACTTCTTGTACGCTCTTTCATTTTCAGAGGTTTTATTTGATTTGAAGTGATGGTAAGCTAAGTCACGTTCCTGCATGAATTGCTTTAATTCTCTTGTAGCCACGGGGCCGCGGGACGTGTCACACGTCGCGTTTTCCACGGTGCATGTTTATCGAAAAGATCTGATGTAATTTTATTGAAGGCTTCTATTTTACTATTAAGGGATATTTGATTGTAAATGTCATACCAAGGAGCTTTGGCACTGTCATCGCACATAGCCTCACAATTTATATTTTTGTAATCACGGTAGCGGATCATTTTATGTTTATATTTCGGGCATTTAATAGAGTACATTATAAATAGCAAATCATGCTTTGATACTCCGGAAACAGAAAACTGACCATATAGTAATACTTTCGAGGTGTCTGAAACGATCGCGTGATCTATCCACGTTTCAATTCCTAACGATAGGTGGGTAGGGCCAAATTCTAATATTTGTAAATTGTATGAATTGATAGTGTCAATAAACTTTTCCGGCCGAGTTCGTAAGCGGTGCCATCAGATCGCAATTGAAATCACCCATGATTATGATATCTTGATATTTATTTACGAATTGCGAAAGGGGAACTTCTAACTCGGATAAAACGCCCGTTTTCGGGGGCCAGTAAACAACGGCACAAGTATAACGTTTCATTTCAATTTGAATTTCCGCAAACATATATTCCATGCCAGGTAATGTGGTTGAGGAGTGAGCGACTACTTTAACCTTTATGTCATCACGAACAAACAATGCAACTCCTCCACTCGCCTTTTCTTTTGAATTGCTTTAATTATCGACCTGTCATTGCGAAAGAGTTTATAATTAGATACCGATACGAGTCCTGAATTTATTGTAGATTTCAACCACGTTTCGCTAATTAAAAAACAGGTCTGGTTTCGTTTCAGTTATAATATTTGAAATTTCAGAGTAATGCTGCTTAAGTGATTGTGCATTTACGTGGAAAACAGACAAGCCACGAGGAAACTGGGACAAAGAGACCTGTAAATCTTGGAGGGTGGCCGGGCTACTTCGAGCGGGTTTGGGGCTTTCCAAAGGACCGGGTGGAGCACTAGACGCAGGTATAGAATTCCTGGAACGCGTGTACTGAGAAAAAGTCGGTGTCAAACTTCCTTGCCACATTTAAGGAGATAAATGCGGGAGGAAAATTAAAGTGGCAATGAGCAGGAAGGAATCGGAAACTAAATAAGTTGCTTATGATCACAAGTGGGACACTAACTACTTAGAATTAGTTTAAGTAATGTAAGTTTCTTATAACTAGTTGTTATTTTATGGGAATAATAGTTAACTATAATTATAAAAATAATGACAATATTAGTACACAATAGAAAATGTGACAAAAAAATAATGGGAGTATAAGTACACAATAGAAGAATTAATTGGAGTAATTTAAAAATAATATACTTCTAATATTAGTAATAATAGACTAAAAGAAGTGTTAATAATAAATATTAATAATAATGATGATAATAATAATAATAGTAATAATAATGGTAATAATAATAATAATAATAATAATAATAATAATAACTCCACCTAGGGAGTACACGACCTTGGAGTTGGTGGGTGGAGCTTGAGTACCCCCATGAGCCTTAAAGCTATGTCAGTGGTAGCCTAGCTACCGGTAGGGCCTCCCTTGCTGAATAGGTTGAAGGTGAGGGGTCAGACGAAGAAGTACTCCATTTTGAGGAGAGTGGGAAGTAAGTAGAGAGGGAAGGGTCATGAACCTTTGGACTTCCTGTTGTCGGCCCATAGAGGGGTACAGGAGAGAAACTGGGTTGGCACACCAGGCCACTGATTAGAGTGGAGGCCCGAACCTTGCATTAGCCAGCGAAGGAGGCTGCCTTCAGCAGTCAGTGAAAATCCCGTAGGGTTTAGTAATGCCGACTGGCGATCGGAGGGACCCCTTGCTGGGCCCTGCGGGGGGATGCCCCGAGGCCACTGTGGGTCGCAGTAACGGATGGCAGGAAACAACCCGAGGGTTAAGTGTGATCTGTGAACTCGAACTTGCGTCCTGCGAATCCTCAATTCAAACCAATGAGCAAAATGGATAGAACAAGCAATGTAATGAATCTTAACGTGCCTTGTTCTACCAATGTCCCATACCTGCTCAGAAACCGAGCTAATGTCACCTTGTCGACGTCTGGCCATCCCACGGGTGTTAGCCCCAGGGACCCAGAGCCGGCAGTAGCTCGAAGCCATCGTCAGAGATGGACCCGGGATGAATTAAAGGAGGTGATGTGGTGCTTTTACTATGCAAAAGCGAAAAATGGGGGCTCAGAAATAGAAGTTTTCAAGGTATGGAGAGAGCGGAACCCAGATATGAGACCTACCCTAGACTCAAAGAAGCTTGCCAGTCAACGACGATACATACTCAGCAGTGGAAAATTCACAGCAGAACAACTTGCTGACATTGAGAGAAATGCGGAGTATGTATTTCGCTCGAACAATCCACATGACGAACATGTAGAACTTGAAAATGATGATCCCGTGGAAGGTTCATCGCTTTCCAGTGAAACACACGTCAGTGGTGAAAACTCATTTGGCAATGAATTACACGAAAAGGACATGATGCGAAATCTCATTCGGCGCGAGATAGAAAAGAGTTAGTCAACTTCCGTTTGAATCTCGCGAACCGTTGAGGAGAATATACGAAAATGCCAAAGCTAAAAGAGTGATAGAAACAGTGAATTCTGTCTTAAATGAGGTGGTGGAGACCCCAGGCAGAGATCTAGATATTACTGAAATCAATCACATCATATATGCAACTGGATATCTAGTATCTCAGATAATTTTGGGGCCAGCCAAGAACACCGACGGCCGACAGCAAAAGAGAGTAAACAGCTCTGTACCCCCATGGATGAACAGAATTATGAAACGGATAGCCGACACCCGGCGTGAAATATCATTCTTAGCTGAGGCATCTTCTAAATCAACGCATACCTCTAAAGTTCAACGAAAAATATTCAATGTTGAACAAAAAATACCAAATTGAAAATGACACCAGCAGGCTAATGGTAGTTGAGAAGCTAAAAGAGAAAATTCAAGCATGGGCTCAACGAATAAGAAGGTACAAACGTAGAATAGATTTCCGTGTACAGAACCGGTTGTTTGAAACAGACGCGAAGAGATTCTATCGCAATCTGACTCAAAAAACCGAATGACAAAGCTGTTACTCCTTCAAAAGATGACGTCGAAGCATTTTGGGCAGGAATCTGGGAAGAGAGCAGATCCTACAACAAAGACGCATCTTGGCTTCAATCTGAAGTTGATGCTGCCGATGAACTTGTAGAAACAGTGGAAGATGTTCACCAATTCTCGGAAGAGGACCTCTTCCAAGCAATTAAGAACATGGGAAACTGGAAGTCCCCCGGGATTGATAAGATCCAGATTTATTGGATTAAGAAATTAACAGCAATACATTCTCATCTAGCAAAGGCTGTTAATAAAATTTTTGAAAACCCAAAGGAAATCCGGAATGGCTCACACGCGGCATCACGTATTTGCTACCCAAAGCGGGAGACAGCTCTTTGGCGAAGAACTACAGGCCAATTACTTGTCTGCCAGTACTGTACAAAGTTATAACTTCAGCCATAGCTGACAAAATGTATAGACATCTAGATAAGAATCATCTAATGCCAGCTGAACAAAAAGGATGTCGTAAAGGCTCTTATGGCTGTAAGGAAATCTTGCTACTGAATAAAGTCATCTTGAATGATGTAAAGAAACGCAAACGTAATTTGAGCATGGCTTGGATTGACTACCAAAAGGCCTTTGATAGTGTACCACATGATTGGATTTTGAAGACCCTGGAGATCTATCGATTTCATCCTAGACTTATTGAATTTTGCAAGGCTAGTATGAAGTCGTGGAGTACCAGGTTACTAATACACAGCGGAAAGGAAGCAGTAGAAACCAGAAGTATTCAGATTAACAGGGGTATTTTTCAAGGAGATTCACTATCCCCTCTGCTGTTTTGCATTAGTTTGATCCCACTATCGAGACAGTTGTCGCAAGCTGACTTTGGTTTTAAGCTCCATGGTGATGAAAGGCCAGTATCACATTTGTTTTACATGGATGATCTGAAAGTGTTTGCTAAGAATGAAGCGATTCTCTCCCAAATGCTGTCTGTCGTGAATGACTTTAGCAATGACATCTGCATGAAGTTTGGTCTTGACAAGTGTGCAAAAAATCAATTTAAAAGAGGGAAACTCACAACGTCTGAGAACATTGAAATTGATACGCACACTGTGATTCAAGATCTTGAGCCAGGTAAAACTTACAAATATCTGGGCATTGAAGAATGTGAAACCATCTCGAATGACAGCATGAAAGAGAGAATTCGTAGGGAGTATTATAGGAGAGTGAGACTTGTCCTGCAGTCCGCTCTGAATTCCAGGAATAAAATATCTGCAATAGGTAGTTTGGCGGTACCTGTAGCCGAATACAGTTTTGGACTAGTGGACTGGACTGAGCAAGAAATTCGCACCATGGATCGAAAAACCAGAAAACTGTTAACAATGCATCATGTTGCCCACCCTCGGGCTGATATACATAGACTTTATGTGTCACGTAAGGAAGGAGGAAGAGGCCTCAGGCAAATTGAGGCCTCCTGGCACAACGCAATAGTCGGGTTGGGGAAGTATGTAGTCAGCCATCAAGACGACCCTCTAATGAGGCAGGTCATGAAATCTGACCGAATAATGGGAAACAGAGGAATTGTTAGTGTAGCAAGAAACATTGCGAAGAAAACTAGGCAAGACAGGTCGAATAACACAGACACTGAACTTCTGATGCTGCTAAACATGAAGTGTGAGACACAAAAAATGTTAAAGAAATCGTGGAGAGACAAACCACTCCACGGACAATACCTGAAAGAATGGACAAGGTGCAGATCAATAAAGATCAATCATTTATGTGGCTTAAAAGGGGAAGGATGAAGCCAGAATCGGAAGCACTTGTAATAGCTGCCCAAGATCAGGCCTTGAGAACACGACATTATGATAAAGCGGTTCTCAAATTTCCCAAGATGACAAATGCCGCATTTGCCTGGAGCAAGTAGAAACCATTGATCATATTGTCTCAGCTTGTCCAATCCTAGCAAAGACCGAATACCTTAAAAGACATGACAGGGTGTGTAGCTACCTCCACTGGCAGATCTGTACCGCCCTCGACGTTCCAAACACATGCCCCAAGTGGTACGAACACTCACCGAAACCGGTGACGTCTGTTGGATTGTGTACGATATTGTACGACCAACAAATTCAAACTGATCGCACGATAGCGGCAAACAAACCGGATATAATTATCCGGGATTTGGCGAAAAAATCGTGTTTACTTATCGATGTTGCTGTACCTTGCGATCAAAACGTCGTTACCAAGGAGGCAGAGAAACGTCTTAAATACAAGAGTTTGGAAATCGAGATCAGCCGAATGTGGGGCGTAAAAGCACAGGTCGTCCCGATAGTTATCGGAGCTCTGGGATTTGTTCCGCAAAATTTGAGTAAGAACTTGTCTAAACTCCCAGGTAATTCAAAAGACTGGGAAGTGCAAGAAATTGCTTTATTTGGAACAGCCCACATTTTGCGTAAAGTATTGTAGAGGCACTGATAGTCACCGAATCTGCTCCTTAGGTAGCTGGTTGCAACCTGGAGTAGATTTTATATTCAGCCGACTCATAAGATCTTTAGTCGTGATGTAATGGAATAATAATAATAATAATAATAATAATAATAATAATAATAATAATAATAATTGAATAACAAATTACTGGAGAAGAAAAAATTATAATTAATTTTGAAAAGAATTATAATTAAAAATCTATTTAATTTATAATTAATTTTTGTTTTTAGAAAAGTAGCACATAAGTCTTTTGCTCCTAATTCTTTATGCTATCCAGTTCTGCTATAGTTCTGATGCGAACTTTGGTGTTCCTCACCTTTACGATGATGACGCCATCGGTTGTCCAGACGTACTGTTGGCCAAAACGTTCCACAGATTTTTTTAGGACGTCCAGCCGCATCCTCGTCAGGTTCTCCCGGATGGTGACACCCGTATTTTTCAGGTTTCTCTTCGATTGAAAAATTTCCCGGCGCTTCCTATAACTGGTAAATTTTACTATTATAGGACGAGTACCACCACTACTTTTACGGCCTACTCGATGGCTGCGATCAATGTCGCTAAGCTCTAATTGGACACCTATCTTTTTGGCTACATTGATTGCAATGCAGTCGGTGTCCTCGCCATCACGCTCGGGCTCCCCGAAGATCCTCAGGCAGTTACGACGCTGGTACTGCTCGAGCTCGTCGGTGCGCTCTGCCAGTTGAAGCTTGAGATCATCAATTTCCTTTGTCTGCTGCAAGAGTTTCTCTTCGTACCGAGAAACTAACGCCTCCAATTTCGTCTCCATCACTTCAGCAACAACCTGGGATAATTTGCTCATGAAAGCATCCGAAGTCAGGATGCTTTCAATGAGAGAAGCAGAGACAGCGTCATTGGCTTTGGCGTTGCGTGTAGACATGTTTTAAAAAATAGAGAAAATATTTACACAAGAAATAAGTAGAAATAAAAGCTTATTTTACACAAGAAAATACTTTTGGAGAAAACTAAAAATTTTAAACAGTATATTAAAAATATATATGTTTTACTTAACTCGTTCCAAGCACACACTGGCGTGTGCGGCGCTCTTCTCAAACGGTCCTACGGCTGAATAATCTACCTGCTGCGCCGCTCACTGAAAACTACCTGCGGTGATCCTCGGAGTGCTTAGGGAATACGTCCTCACAGCTCGGAGACCATGACACGACTCAAAGACGTAAAATAACTCCGTGCCGGAACTTGCTGCCCGGGCGGGGGGAGAGGGATTGCTCTGGTAGAATGGATGTTTGGAATCTGAGTTTGACTTAGGGTGCAGCAATAATGATATTGATATTGCACATGTTTATTTCAATGAATTACATTGGTGTGATGTATTAATTTTCCTGGCATAAATTGTCTCAGTGCACCTTTACTTGAACTCTGGCTGAGTGGTACCTGTTCACGTTCTGGCTGAGTGGTACCTGGCAGGCGTGATCTGGAGCGTTGCCGCTCCGGGATGCTGCAGGAACGCAGGACCCGCACAATGTCCCACTTATAGGGCTCTGAAGTAGCCTCACTGCGGGTCACAGACGTGGCCCAACTGCTGTGGGTACGACCATGGCAACAGGAGTCCCACACGGTCGTGCGCCACCCACGGTACCCTCAGGTGTGGGAGGTACGGTTTTGGCGTAGTTCACGCCGACGTGAAATAGCACCTCTATTGCTGGTGTAAAAGGTGCCGAACTGCGAGGGCACCGTTGCGCGTTGCGCGAAGCGCAATGAGACTAATTCTGAACCTGATGGTTCACCCCGTGCCGAGCTGCCGAGGGCAGCTTCGTGAAACCTGCTCGAAACGCAATGGCTTTCGATCATGCGCTGAGAGCGCACACGTGGTTCCCGGCTTGCGGAGTTTCTAGAAGTGAAGCCTCGCGGGGAATGTGCCGTTTGAGGCTATTTCGGAGACAAGAGGGGAAGGGCATTTTGGAGGGGGTTGCAGGCCCTTCGGTGACCTGCGGGTGGCCGCCGGGGGAAAGGGGGAGGCCGGCGGCCGTGGGCGCGCCGGCTCCGCGCGGCGGGTGTCTGACGAAGAAAAGAGACGCCTGCGAGGGCTTTGTGGTGTGTACGGAACAGTATTATTTGTATGAAACCCGCTAAGGAGTAATATAAAAATAAAGTTTGAAGCAAGAAACTTGAAAGGGTATTTTGAAAGAATTGTATTAATTTATAACTTTTCTTAATTGGTATTTACGAATGAATCTATTATTTCAATTTTATTATGAATTATTTGATCATTCATTATCTATTCATTATTCAACCAACAAATATTGTAAACCAGAGCGGGGTAGAGATTACGGAGCTCAAGAAAATTTTCTGATGTACTACTTCCTTGCACGTCACATAATTTCGTTTTTTTACTTTCCCGTATACGTACGTATACACGGAGTGATATACGTAGTATAGGGAAAGTTATGTAATGCTGCGCGAAAAAATGGCCAATTTTCGGCGGAAAAAAATTAATTGCCGGGCCGTGAAAACGAATAAGTGGATAAAACCAGTTGCTAAATTAAGAAAAAAAATCCTCTATCTCGTGGTGTGGTCAAAATCCATGATTTGTTGCTTCTTTATACTTAAAAATCGATTGACGGCATTCCGTCCGTCTGTCCGTCGTGGTCAACGCTAGCGCCTAAACCGTTCGGTCGATTTTCTTCAAAATTGATATTCCCCAGTCGATCTGATTCTAGTCAAAGCTTTGTGATTTTGAAAAAGATTCTTTAAAGTTTGGGGGTACTTTATATGAAGCCCCCCGGGGATTTTCAACATTTTCCTCAAAAACGGCTCCAAATTTTTTCTTTAAATTTCTTGTATGAATAGAGGAAAATACACTTTTTAACATGGCATAGGTCCGATTTTCACGTACAGCTCTGAATTTTCGAAAATTGTGAAAGTTTGAATTTTTTTCGGCGTCTTTCTCCAACTACAAAATTGAAGATAGAGATTTTTTCTTCAAATAAAATTTGTTCTGCATATTGAGTTCTTTAATAAAGGTCATGTAAATGTTTTTCACAATTTTGGTAGTTTTCGTGCAATATTGCGTGCAATATGTGCAATTTTAAAAAATTACAAAAACAAAATTTTCTCAAAAACGGCTCCAAAGTTTTTCTTTAAAATTTTGGTAGGGATAGTGGTAAATGTACTCTATCAATGACATAAAAGCCATTTTGGTCTATCGGTTGGTTTTTTCAAAAATTACAAAAATGTAAATTATTTTACTTATCTCTCACGTCGTTAATATTTACATTATCGGCGATTTTTTTACATTATTATATTTACGATTACATATGCTTTAAATAATGTCAAGTAAAGTTTCTCGAAAACACTACCGTTTTCTGTGAAAAGTAGTTCAAATTTCGGCATTTTCAGAAATGCTCAAACGTCATTTTCTCGTATATGGCTGCAATTTGTTTCTTGAAACTTTTGTAACGGATAGTGCTAATTACACTCATTAGTATAGCGTGAAGTTTATTTTGAGTTTTTTTGTTTTTTTTCAAAAATTATATAAATGTAAATTTTTTGAAAGATCTCTCACATCTTTAATATGCACATTATCCGCAATTTGTAAAGATTATATTTGTGAGTGTAAGTGCTTCAAATAACTTCAAATAAAGTATTTGAAAACTCAAAAATTTTCTGTGAAAATGAGCTTCAAATTTCGCATTTTTAGTAGTGCTAAAACGCCATTTTCTCTTAAACGGCACGTAATTTTTAAAAGAAAATTGCCATTTACGGCTAAGTTTTGTGTTCTTTAATATTCTAAAATTAATGTTTCTGTTCTACCAATAGGAAACCGAAAAATTAAGAAAATGACAAAAAAATGTACTTTTGGCGATGATAGATGGTACCTGGCAAGAAAGAGTATGTGGCAATTCCGAATAGCTAGCGAAGACCCAGGAAAATAGAAAACTAATACGGGAAAGTCTGTGCCATTCTGTTTCTGTTTTTTGACAAATAAATAAATAAAATAAATACGGTCATGCTTAATTTTTTCAAATACGAGTAGTTTTTCTTTAATTTTGTGACAAATGTAATAGGCCGCTGAAAAATTTACTGCGCTTCGGACAGCTGGATGCGTCGTAAATTAGAATGTGCAATTTTTTATATTATTTCTTTCTTCGTTTCTTACATTCGAACCTTGTTATAGACTTACACATTAATATTTTAGAAATTGTTTATTTTGAAATATTTGAAATAAGTAAAAAGAATTAATAGCTCTCAGAATAGCGACAATGCAGGGTCTGCAACAATGGAATTCACTTTGCGCTCGCGAATATCTGTGAATTAGTGTCATTGTTGTGACCTAATGGAGCTGTATGAAAAGGAGTTATAATTGTCTAATTTATGTTGATATTTGCAGGCAAATATTTAGTTTTGCACCAAATGCTGTACCATTTGTAGTGAGTAGAGAATTTGTTGCATGGTTTTAAAATACTCTTCCCTAATCATGGCCCAATGGAAGGCATTTCTATATTTCCAGGGTATCAGGCTTCTTTTCCAATACAGGGTTACAAAACTTTTGCATTCTATTTTTGTGAAGTTGTAGAATTCACATAGTTCTGACAACACTGCAATGGAAATAGTGAGTTCCAAGCGAAGATGTTAGTAGCGCATAAAGTGCAATATTACAGTACTACTTAGCTGTTTCCTCTAATACGGGAAAGTAAATGCTGTTGTAGCACCACTAGTTTATAATAATGATTTATATGCAATGCAGTAGTGTGTTTCTCTCTAGGTAATTCGAACTCGTTAAACAAATGGTTTACGATTATTGTAACAAAACAAGGACATCACGAGTTAAAAGTACATAAGAGCATTTAATAAAACAAGAAATGGGACTCGCAGATGATCTCATAGCTATAACTGCTGCCACCACTCTCGGCTTGTGGCACTTAAAGGCATTTCGAGACATCGAATAACCTGTTTGTTGTGTGTGGACGCAGCCTCCCCGGCCCCTTTTCTCATTTCTCGTCGTACATTTCTCGCAACGCATTCCTCGGCGTAGTCTGTTGCGGGCTGCTGTGTGCGCGCCGACTACTTAAACGGCGCGCACTAGCAGAACTCAAAGACTCGGTCAAGAGGGCGCAGCACAAACGCGCTGCGCACTGACCATAACGTAAACTCGATTTCCCATTGGCCCACCGGGATATAAAAGCCCGGTGGACAACGGGTCAGTCGAAATCAGCTACCAGTCGTCAACCTGCCAGCTACGAATCTGCAACGCGTCTGCCAGAGACCAACGGAGGGCCAGCCCACGCATCCGCCAGCACGAGCCTAACGACCGAGTCTACCGACTCGTCACGCCGAGGCAACAGCGATCTACAACGCCACTGCCTCGCCGCCCCGGGCGCCGGCTCCGCCGCCGCCACGACGCTCTGCCAGCAATGCGGCCACCCCCCGGCCTCACTACTGCCGAGCGGACGGCCCCCGCTGCCGTCACCACGTTCGGCTAGCGACGTTTCCGCCTGGCATCGCCCGGGTGGTGCTATAAGGCCTCACGCTGTCGCGGGTTCTACCTGGCCCCCGCGCTCCAGCCTCTCGGCACCTGGGCGACGGCTCCGCCGCCGCCACGACTCTCAACCGGCGACGCTACCTGCTCGCCGCGGCCGTTGTCACGGCCGTCGGCCGTAAAACAGAGCCTTCGGCTCACCCAGCTCGCCTACCGGCGACCATTTGTATATTTATGTTGTGAAAAATAAATGTTGTGAGAAACGGAGTTTTTCTTCTGATTGCAAAGACACAACACGGGCCTTATTCCATCATTACGTTCCAGAATGTTTTCTTCGCGGATTTCCCGAAGCTCCACTTCAGTGAGGTCATTATAATAAGAATTGCACAGATCCTGAATAACTGTTCTGAGTCCAAAACCTTTACCTCCAATTTGACCCAACGGAATTGAATATTTTACAATTATATTATTTTATTAATGTGAATTGACATTCAAACTTTTGCAGAATGTGATACTTTAAGCTCCAGTGTCTGCCAAAGAGTATGGTCTGAAGCGTGTATTATCGCTACGACAAGATGCTGGGTGCCAAATTGCACAAATTCGAAACGGAAATTAGCCATTGAACGCGCCAATTTGGTTTTCCGAGGAGCGAGAAAAAATGAGTCGTATCACGTTTTTATTAATAAATTTTGTTTAATGCTGATTTTTTATTACTAGTATTTTTTTAATTATATCTGTAAAATAAATATATTCATTTTAGATGCAGAGAATGACAAAAAGATATTGGGAACCAGCTCTAGCCAAATGCTCGTGGAAGCATTAGTAAGTCTATATGCAAAGAACATTTTCTGGAACAGCATGTACACTGGGATTTTCATAACTGTGCCCCTGACACACATCAGCTGTTGACGGTTTTATCCAATCGGGAGCTCAAACGTCACAATAGTGACGCCACTGTTACGAAATATAAGCTTCCGATTGGATTGCAGCGAAACAGCTGATTTCTGTCAGGGGCAAAGTTACAAAAATAGCAGTATAACTGCGAATCAGAGACCATTACCTCCGTCAAGCTGCAACCCCCACTTGTCAGAAATTCAAAATTAACTAGCCTATAATTTTGAACTAATTTTGTAGCAAAATTTAAAAAAAAATACTCAACTATAAACCAATAAAAAACATTCAAAAGTGGGGTGCTAGGATGACGTCAACCTACAACCCCCACTTTTCAGAAATTCAAAATCATCTAGCACATTGTTGTCTACTAATTATGTACTAATTTTGTATCACAATTAAATATTTTGTACTCACCAATAAACAATTAAAAAACGATTGCAAAAGATACACTTTTTGCACACATTGACGATTTTTTAAACCTCTTTGGAGCCACATTTTGAAGTTGAAAAATATACAGCAGTTTGCTATTATGGTGACCTTTCACGAGTATTATTTTCAAAATTTTATCTGGTCCCCCCAACGGAGATAATGCAATCGGAAAACGGAAAAAATTGCGTGCGGCATAAAATAAAAGTGACTGCCAAGCCACCAACACTAGTCATAAATTCAAATTATGTTTGAGATATTCCATTTTATTGACACCCCCGTACGCCAAGAAAGAAAAACCAAAGTATAACGGTACTTACTACAAATAATATTTAGGAGATGCAGCAAATGTTCGCTCATTATTACTAAGGCCTATTTGATGTCTTCACTCAAAAATTGTAATGTCAGTCGTTGAATGTAATCCAAGGTTTCTGTGACGCCTATCAACGCTGTTGGCGAGCGGCCAAAAATGATTTAAATTTGGCGCCGTCCGAGTAAATAAAATATTATAACTATCTTTAGCAACTGGTTCAGAACATTCATTTTGAACGTGGCGCGTTGGAAAATAACGCGCGCTAATTCTAAAGAAAGGAGCAGAATCACTTCTTTCACAAGATGCTTTGGGGGGATAAGATCTTTGGCCTAGATTGTCAACTGTTTATAAACAACAGCCACCAGACTGCAGCACTTACTGGTCACCTGGCAAGCCAGAAATAAAATTTCCTAGAAATTGGCACAATTTAGCAGAAGCACTGTATACTATGCCAGAAGACGCGTCCAAAGCATTGTTATTTAAAAATTCAAAACTCCACAACAGTGATTTCATAGTAGTCGTGTTCTCGCATATGGAAGCAAGCAAGAGTGCGTGTGTATTAGCACACCGTGCCAATTGGATTTAAACTCGAGACAGTTGGCAACGAGCCCCGACAGTTGGGAATGCAAAAAGCGTGCAACGATTCCCGATTAAAATTAGTGTTGAAATATTAACCACTGTTTCGCTAGCCGATATTAAGGCTAAATGTACCGAAAAAAACTTGTAGGAAAATTCAATAGATCGCAGCACTATCAGAAGGAATTTACTTTTCCGATAACGTCTGAACAAATGGTCCGATTTTCGATCTGTAAACAGCATTTGACTCCTTTTTGTAATAGAATCTACACTACGAAGCCCTTTTTCAAAAAAAAACTTGCAGAAACTCGATTTTGAAGTACTTCCGGGAACAATTTTCAAAAATGTGGGTTTATAGCGCGATGGCGACAAGCTTCCAGAATCCAACGCCGTGTCAATCATGCAAATAGAATGAATAGGAGCGTCGTAAAGTCAAATTTGGAAAAACACCTCACACCCCCTCCCCTTCCACGCCGCGCCGTCGAGCCATCCGCCCGTACGCCCACGCACTCCCTGCGCGGCCACCGGTAGGGAGTCTCTGGGCAGCCAGTCTTGGTTGCCTGCGCGCTGCTGCCGCGCGCGAGGCTGGCAAGCCAGGCAGTCATGCTTTCGTCATCGGTCCGGTGATTTAGAGCTTGTTCCGGCTGGGGTGGTATCTACCCCGCTGGTGGTAGATACCTGGTTGAGGAAAACCCCCCTAGTAGACGGAAGGTCATCGCCGGATCTCGCCATCCAGCGGGAACATCATCTCCACCTCCCGATTACATAAACTGCCCTACACTTGCGGTACTAAAGACCTCAGTAGTTGACGTGCCCGAAGTCACTACAATCATCAAAAATGGGCTCCAAATGTTTTCCTTAAATTAATTGTAAGAATAAACTAAATATAGGCATAGATTCATTTTCATTATTGACTCTAATTTTTGAAAAATTGCAAAGAGTCCGAATTTTTTGCGGCGTCTTCCTACAACTGCAAATTTGAAGATAGAAATTTTCCTTCAAATGATATTTGTTCTCCACTTAGTACTTTCAATAAGGTCATGTACATTTTTTTTAACTTTTAGTTTTCGCACAATATTGTCTGCAATATGTGCAATTTTTAAAAAAATACAAAAAACAGATTTTCTCAAAAACTGCTCCAATTTTTTTCTTTTGGAAAAGGATAGTGCCTAATGAACTCTATGAGATAACAAACGCCAATATTGCTCTATTCTTTTGTTTTTTTCAAAAATTACAAAAATGTAATATTTTGACTAGCCTTTCATTTCGTAAATATTTTCATTAACGGCGATTTGTCACATTATTACATTTAGGAGTATATGTGCTTTACATTATGTCTTAAAAATTCCTCGACAACAAATGTTTTCTGTGAAAACGAACTGAGAAATTCCGAATTTGCACAAATGCTTAAACACCATTTTCTCAAATTGCAGTTGCTACTAGTTTCATTTGCGGGGAAAAAATATATTGAGATGCGAAGTGACGAAAGCATAACGGAGTGCCTGCCTTGCCTTCCCGTCCGCTACAGGCCGCCGGGATTAGCAGTGCCGGTGGTCTCCGCGTTGAGGAAGCGGCCCCTCCCCCGCTCTCCGGGTGGATGACGGGGCGGTGTGGAAGGCGGAGTGGGGTGAGGTGGTTTTTCGAAATTTGACTTTACGATGTTCCTATTTATCCGATTTGCATGTTTGATACGGTGTTGGATTCTGGAAGCTTGTCGCCATCGCGCTATAAGCCCACAATTTGAAATTGTTCCGGGAAGTACGAGAAAAAATTTTAGAAAACGAGTTTCGGCTAGTTTTTGGAAAAAGGGCTTCGTAGCGTAAATTCTATTACAAAAAAAGGAGTCAATGTCGTTTACAGATCGAAAATCGGACCCATTTGTTCAGGACGTTATGGTAAAGTAAATTTTAATATATTTGGTGCTGCCACGTGGTGGCGACAAATTGAACTAGTGTCGGTACATTTAGGCCTTAATGCCAAATTGTTTCTCCACGCGCCCAATGCACGTAAAGCTTAACTATTATTCAGTGATCACTGATACTGTCATATAAATCTATAAATAACAAAGAGGGATCCATTGTGTTTTGTACAGAGATTATAAACAGAATTTCTGTATCACCACACCCGCAGATAGTAGCTCTCCATTTACATCATTCGAAGCTCTATATCGCTACCTTTACAAGCGCTAATGCAGGGTTAGTCGATTTCGGAATAACTAGATAGATTTCCTGATAAAGAACAGTCCAAGCCAAAAGTTTGCAATCTGACTTCACTTGAACGAAAGAAGAAGCCTCGATTACTCAGTCAAGTATCCAACAGCTAGAGTAGTTCATCTGAACTGGTTTTGAACAATTTTTTTACATCTTACTTTGCTTTTGGGCATTTGTAAAAGCATTTAAGAGACATTTATTCATCATTTTTGGCAATGTTTTAGGTCATCAAAATCCGTCCCTTAGGACACACTATTTTTCTCCTTGTTTGTTTCGTTGCTCGGTATTTTCTGTTCCATTTAGATAACGCAAGCCTGCTTTCTTATTTGTTGGTCCTGAGATATCTAAAATTCTATAGAAAATATAATAAATTTCATTTCTAAAAAAATCCATACATTTTTATGTTATGTCCTCATCATGCTTGTATGAATAAAGATTGTACATACTGTAGCTCCATGATCATGATAAATTACATTTCATTCTTTCAAGAATAAGAGGTGAAACCATGGTGTAAGAATACTTACGCCATGGGTGAACCATCTCTTTTTAGAACCGATTTCCCTGACTTTCCCATGTTATTCCAAGTCATTGCCTATTTTTCCACGTTATCCACGTCATTTCTTTGTTTTTTCATGACAAAATTTTTGACGCATTTCAGGGCATTGAAATAAAATATTAAATAAAGTATGACTTCGGTTGATATTAAAACATTGTTAGCGACTGAGCCCTTTTTCGCCTTTACATTCCAGAATCTCTTGCACTAACACTATATTGTGAGACAGATGCACTTCGATTCAACATACATGTTACCTTTCTTTATTTTTGAGCTCTCAAATTGCATTTTAAAAAGACAAAATAACAATATTTGCTAATAAAGGAATTAACCGCTTGCGATCTCTAATATAGAACATACTTCTGTGATGCAGTGGCGTAGCGTGACTCGCACGTTTGGGGATGCTCAACAATAACACACAAAATGTCACTATCAACTACTTCTTCTAACAGGCGAACGCAACACAATGCAGACACACTGGAACTACTTCCACGATCTCGATTGCTTACAAAGGTGTAGACGCTTCCCACAAAATCCTCACAGCAGTCAGGACTGCCGATGTCTTGAAAGCAAATTATACAATGGCTCAGCTTTACTTCTTATACGCGAGTGGCAATGAGACCACTTGTTAATTTATACATTGCAGACTAAAGTAATATGTAATCTATTTAAGGATAATTCAAGTTCTTTGATATTAATTAAGAATTGTAGACAGGCACTATTTCTACAGTTTTGTGCTCATGACCAAACGGGGACTCCCGAGTGACAGGAAGAGAGAGGAGATAGAGAGATAATTTACTGACCGCCTGAAGTGTGCTGCGCTCTCGTGCACAAACGAGCTTCTTTCCGCAGTGGATGCTAGCGTCAAGCAGTCTGGTTTCTCTGGGCCAGGGGGAAAGAAGGGAACCTCGCCATCTGCGCATGCGTCATTGCTCGTCGCAATCAAGGAGGTATTATAACCACTTATACTCTCTGATTATAATCTCCTTGGTCGCAATCTCTCGGCAGACGCTAGAAGCATTTTAGCTTCCAAGCAATCACAGACCAGCTTCAGCAACTCGCCGAATTCAATCATAGGAAATCAATTTAAATTAATACAAAACGTGTTTCGCTCAACGGACCACTTGTAAGATTAAAAATACAGTACTTAGGGTTCTTTATTAATATTATATACGGGGATGCATCAGCATCTCAGCGTCCCTGACGCTACGCCACTGCTGTGATGTATTCCACAAGTACAGTAATCCCTCGACATCCGCGAATTCGCTATTCGCGAGTTCCGTACATTCGCGATTAGAGAAATGCTACTGGTTTATAACCATGGTGGAAATATTTGCATTGTGGTTTTAACATTCGCGAGTGCGTCATTTGGTGGTTCTACATTTTTACTTTCCCATATACGTACGTATATACCGAGTAATATACGTAGTATAGGGAAAGGTATGTAATGCTTCGGAAAATCGATTTCGAGATTTCAAACGGAAATACTCGTTTTGGGGTCCCCTGAAACCAAAAAAGTGGGTCTTAAATTTTCGATTGAATCAATTTTCGTAGCATTACATAACTTTCCCTGTACTACGTACATTACTCCGTATATACGTACGTATACGGGGAAAGTAACTAGTGGTGCTAAAGAATGGCACAGACAGAAATTTGAAGCTCTTTTTTACAGAAAAGTTTTGAGTTTTCGAAAACTTCATTTGAAGCACTTATACTCACAAATTCAATAGTGTTTACAAATTGCTGGAATGTGCATTTTAAACCGTATGAGAGAGCTTAAAAAAACACATTTTTGTAATTTTTGAAAAAACCAAAAAATACCCCCAAATTAACTTTACGCCGTATTCAAGAGTGCAATTAGCACCATCCGTTCGAAAAGTTTGAAGAAAAAATTTGACACCATATTTTGACGAAAAATGGCGTTTGAGCGTTTCTGAAATGCGCAATTTGAGCTACTTTCACAGAAAACTTCAATTTCGAGAACTTTATTTGACATTATTTAAAGGCCGCCAGGGAGTCGCATGAATCGCCAGCACTGCCCGATAGTGGCGATCATGCGACTCCTAGCGGCACAACGGAGAACGACGTGAAATACTGTGAGATATTCCATTTATTGACACCCCCCGTGTGCCAAGAAAGAAAAAACCGAAGTATACAATAATTTTTCAACTGCTGAAAACCAGCGAAAAAATGCTTTAAAAATAACGAAATGATAAAAATTTACTTATTGGTCGAAATCGACGAAAAATGACACATACAAGTGGGTCACTTGCTTTATCACAACATATAATAAATGTCTTTACTAAAAGGCCTTGTTCTAAGGGAAAAAAACTTTAAATTCACCCCTAGTTATTGCCATTAACATTTTAAACAATACTGTATCCAAGAAATCCCATAAAACAGAACTAAATTTTGTTTCTAATATTTCGTGGGGGGGGGTATTCTCTTGCCTTCACAACAGCGTTTTCGTAGATCTAAGGAGGCGATTGCATGTCTGGGACATGATGGTCATCCATTCTACTGCAATTCTTTTGCAGATCATCTTTGCAGGATACAATCGCTTACAACCTTTCCTCTACCAATTTGCCCATAGACCGTGGTGTCAAGGTTCTTCTACCGGTGTAGTGGCACGCCTCGTGGCACCGTAGCATGTCACGATCTTCTCTGTGCAACTTGCGTCGGAAAGGAAACTATTAGTAACCCCGCCGTTTTACAATAGTGATGGCGTTGCCTCTTGTGGCGGGTAATGAACTCGTGGGACTCGTGCCACGGACTCCCCGCTCGTGAACATCGACCTTCCATAGATGTTCGATGAGGTTGAAGTCTGGATATCGTACTGGCGATTTGAGTTGTTTGGGGATATTCCATATTAATCATTGCCTTTGCTTCAAATTTCATTTTTCAGAATGTCGTTATATACACGTTAGTCCCATAATGCCTCTGATGAAATGAATATTTCCGACTTCTCTTGATGACATACACCTCCAGAGCATATTAATCCACCTCCATGCTTCACAGTGGGAAGTGTTCTTTGCCACTTCATTTTTCAGTATTTGCTTTTCTCCATACTCTGGCCGTCTGAGCCAAAAACGTCTTAAGTCTCATCCGGCTACATAACATTGTTCCAGATGCTTCGTTCTTGTTTCATTGGTTCCTTTGCAAACCTTAATCTCTCTGCCCTTTTCTACTTCCCAACATTAGGTCATTTTTTAAGGAACTCCTTCGTGATACCCATGTCTTTATAATGCCTTTCGAATAGAAGAGGCACTTAATAGTTGTTTTTTTTCGTTTTTCTACACGGATCATACTCATTAATTACATGGAATCGTTTTATTATCACTACATTAATGGCACGCGTGCAATTAAAACACAACTACTAATCAATAAGAACTTGGCAAAAGGCTCAAAATAATTTCACTACGGATACATAAAAAATAAACAAATAGTTGAAGTTCGAAAGTTCCGTGTAACATGAAAAGTAAACATTTATGATCGTGTATATATATATATATATATATATATATATATATATATAATACTCAATGTACAAATACTTAGATTTGAAAAAAAAACACTCCGTTACTTGGATTGATTGACTGAATAGGGTTTAGAGGGCGCTTCAACTACTGTGGTCATTGGCGCCATGCCAGAGTATTGGAGAAAAATTATTCAGTGTTGCATATGCAACTTACCCACTGTTTAAAAACATGTATATTGGCCTAAAAATAGGGCTTGAGTTCTGCTTCAGCATACATGTAGAGATGGCAGAAGGAAAAAGGAAAAAGAGCGCGTAAAATTTATCTTAAAAACGTAAAATTATCTTAAAAAAGTAAGGGGCCAAAAATCAACATAAAACATTGTTATTATCTTTCAAATAAAATTATATATTCCGCTTTCTCTCAAAAAAGTTTTGAGAGCGCAGAATCGTCATCCCCGAGCACCACTTTAGCGATTGCCCAGGTCATGTCTTCGTCGGTTGGCCCAACATATTCCTGCGGTACAGGTGGACGTGTTCCACGGAAAGAACAGTCTTGCACGAGTCACAGATGGGAGGAGTTTCACTTCGAAGAAGGAAACCGTGAGAAAGGTGGCAGTGTCCGATACGAAGACGGGTTAAAATAACTTCCTCGCGTCTAGAGGACCGTGATGAGGAGCGCCAGGGATTACAGAATTTTTATCGCACTTAGTTTTGAAAGTGCTATTGTGCCACTCTGTTTGTGCCACGCTCTAAGCACGTATCGTTCAAGAAAGCCTGAACATCGACAATGGTTCAGAAGGAATGTCGATACGAGTTTTACGAGTCGCTGATTTCGCCGCCTGGTCGGCCAGTTCGTTCCCTCTGATACTCACGTGGCTGGGACCCAACTAAGTTACCAGGTCATAGCGGCGGGACAAAAGACGATGAATCAGGCTTTTGAACGGATAACGTCAGGTAGTCTGACGAAGGACGGAGACAGCATGAAGAGAGCTGAGAGAATCAGAGCAGATAACTACTCGCCGCAACGTCGCTGATTTCAATGTATTTTAGGGCCTCAAAAATTGCATACATTTCGGCAGTGAAATATACTGCACTTGGAGTGAAGCCGATATATGATTTGTTGCCCTGATACAGTAAAAAACCACATGCCTACCGCGTCGCTGCAGGATGAACCATCCGTGTATAAGAATAAATGATCCGGATAGGGATTCTCTCATATCCTGAAACTGCTTCTGGTAAACCAGAGGACCAGTAGTTTGTTTGGATAGATTTAAGAGTCTGAAGTCAGTACTGGAAGGAGGAATTTCCAAGGGGGAATCCCGTCACTTGTGGGTTTCACAGGGGTGGGAAGTTCGACATTTAATCCCGGAGAAGATTTCGTAATCTAATACCTGCGGGATGGGGTAACGATGTTCGAGAGAATGTACGAGGACTCATACTTTGGGTGGGTGATTATACAACAAGGATGGTCACCAGTCCCGACACTTAGCACCATAAGAGGCTAATAAAATATCTCGCCTTCGCTCACAGATGGTTCTCCAGCTTCGGCCAAGAGGCATTCGATGCGACTCGTGCGGTAGGCGCCTGTACTAGTCTTTATACCGACGTTGTGAATGGTATTTAATGGCGGAGGTTTGATGGTGACGCTGACCCATATACAAAACATCATAATCCAAAATAGAGCGAATGAGGGTTCTACACAAACGCAAGAGACACACACGGTCTGCTCCCCACGAGCTGCCTGTAAGGGTGCGGAGGAGGTTCAGAGGTGTCGACACATCGGCTTTCATAGTTAACGTATATTATTTCGCCAAGTTAGGCTCTTATCGAAAGTAAGCCCAAGAAAGTTGCAGAGTCCACAAAAGGAAGAAGATGCTTCCAAGAAAAAGATCGGCGTGGTTATGGAGATGATGAATCCTGCAGAAGTGCATACAGTTAGTTTTTGATGCAGAGAATTTTGAAACCTGTCGCATCATTCCATTCCTGCAATTTGTTGAGGACAAGTTGTAATTGTCTATCACTTGAATACTCTTGGAGACCAGGAAATGGCAAAGTCGTCAACGAAGAGCGATGCTTTCACCGGCTCTCGGATTATCGACGCTATACTATTGATAGCGATGGCAAACGAGTGCCACTCAGATTTGAGCCCTGAGGGACTCCGTTTTTCTAAATGGTGGCTGACGGATACCCTGTCACCAAGGCGAACGCGGAAGTATCTTGAAGAAAGAAAGGCTACTAAAAAAAGGGGGAGCCGGTCCCTAAGACCCCAAGAATGGATGTGCGAAGAATGCTTTCATAGGGTAGTATCATATGCTTTCTCTACATCGACGAAAATTGCTACCAGGTGTTGACGTAGCAGTGGAGATCTGTTTGGTAAGGGTGACAAGGTGGTCCATGATTGACCTGTTCTTCTTGAAACCACATTGGATGGGTGTAAGTAGGTTTTCTCTGTTCCAGGTGCCAGACCAAACGCGCTTTCGCTCTAGAAGTTTGCATACACAGCTTGTGAGCGAGGATTGGGCGGTAGGTTGATACGGTTTTGGTCCTGTCCTTTCCTTCTTTAGTAATAGGAATAATAATTGCTTCGCGCCAGGTCCTAGAATGTCCATGCAAATCTTGTTGAAGTACGGATGGAGAAAAATACGTGCCTCTTCCGGCGTGTGTTTTAACATGATTGTGTATCTGTCTGGTCCTGGAGCAGAATCTTTCATCACAGGGATCGTCACGGGAATTCATCTATGGAGAAGGTCGTTATAATCTTCCTCAAGGCGGTTGAGAATCTATCTGCATTTCTCTTTCTGCTCCTTCGTTTTCAGAAGCTAGGAGTAGTGTACGGAACATGTAGGTTATTTTCATAATGACAGGCCAATTCCTCACTACTTTTTCTGGAGAAGTAATAAGATTTCCATTGATAGAAGTCCTGGGACGGATTGGGGGGGAAAATCTTCCTCCGATCTTTCGGATCTTTTCGCCATTTCATTTAGCGGGATATGGCAGGGAAGAAAGAGAAGAAATAAAGGCTCTCCAGGAAGCGGTTCTTACTTTTCCCGGATACTAATCTGTCTCTGGCTCGCTTTCTTTGTATTCGATCAGGTTTGATGCGCTGGGGAACCTATTTGAGCCTCGCGAGTGCTCGCTTTCGGT
>JAHLJT010001076.1:0-10207 GCA_031308135.1 Acheta domesticus
AAGGGTTTTAATAATGTTGCCCAACTCCTTTAATTGTTCTTGCTTTATAGAAACTGCTAGCAATAAGTTATGTAAGATTTAGTTTCAAGCAGACCGAATTATGCAAATGGTTATTGCACGTGTCTAATGGAAAAGACGTACATTTGATTACACTACTACATTAAGATCAACATTCAAAAAGATAATATCCTGTATCCCAGTTTGGGCTGAAGTCTAGTTGTACGGTGCCCCCTAAGGAAGTCGTTCAAACCGGGCCCTTCGCGCCGCTCCGGCGAGGAGGAAAGCCACGGTGGAGGGGGACGAGGGGTATTTGGGGGATTATGAGGGGAACCATTCGGCAGGGAGGGGTGGGGAGCAATACGATACTTTTTACATACTCATAAAAAGCAAAGTGTGGGCGATTTAAATAAATTGTAATAAATACACTATAAATTTTTCATCAAAATAATTTTGATGGTTTCGTAATGGTCACGGACGTGACGTCATAAGTTAGGGGAGGCAATTTCTTGCCTGAGTTTCATTCCGAAATACTGGTTGGAACATGGTGGGTGTGCAACTGATTTTCTGTGTTGGGGGTAAGCTAGTTGTGCAGTTACGTTTTCTTGCGTTCTTCAAAAACTTCGTGATTGTTGTTTTTGAGTGTCGAGTGTTTGTTCTACGATTGTGAGAATAAATGTGGCTTTTTTTTACGCGTTGCGCCGGAAAGGGTGTGTGGCTGTAATTGAATGGGCGCAAGAACGTGGTTTGATTGCTGCAGGGCTTTTCGTGTCCGTTATGTAAGTGTCCGATGAGGTTGGCCAAGCTAAAGTAATTGAGTGATGTTTTCGAATGGAAGTGCAGCAAGAAAGAGGCCACTTCTCATGCGCGAAAGTGTTCAGTGCGGAAGGGGTCATTGTCGCGGGAAGCAGGTTGAGTGTGATTCAGGTATCAATTTTGTCTTTCCTTGATGGCGCCTACCTTAAAAAACAGCCTTTCGGTAAGTTTTATTCATTTCTATCAGAGCGCGTGGCGTAATTTGAGGGAGGGCTTATGGGGAATCCTATCGTCGTCGTCGTCGTCGTCGTCGTCCTCCTCCTCCTCCTCTGCCCCCTCCCGCCTCTTCCCCTTCCCAACCCCTCCCCCCTCTCCCCCTCCCCCCTCCCCTCCCCCCTCCCCCCTCCCCCTCCCCCCCTCCCCCCTCCCCCTTCTCCCCCTCCCCTCCGCCCCTTTCCCCCTCCCCTCCCCCCTTCCCTCCCCCTTCCCCTCCCCCCTCCGCCACATCGCTTCTCTGAGGGTGCACCGTACACCCTACTTTAACCCAGTTTTGATGCTATGTTGTGTTGAATTACATATATTTATTCAATAGGCATTGTGTTTGTTTTCAGAAATGCAGCAATGAAAATGTATGGAATCCTTCTCTCCGCATCTGTTTCCTGGAATGATGCTTGGGGATTAACGAAACAACTGGAGCAGAAATTAAGAACACCATTTGGCTTGATTGACAGTGAGTGATGCATAGGAGATAACAATTTGTTGTGTAGCTTCTTTCTTCTACTTTGTGTCAGAAAAAAGCTTTTTTGTACGCGAGGCGAGGAAGGTAATGATGGAATGGGAGTCTTTAATATGCGCTTACAAGCTTATCACTTCAAACAAAACTTCAACTTCCAGTCCGAGATAATTGTTGCGAAAGAATATTGCAGGCAATGTTCATAGAGAGGATATTTTGTATGTTAGCATGGTTCATGTGCAAGTTTTGTGTCCTTTAATTTTTGAAAAGTTGAAAGAAAGTTATGAAACAGTGTGTTTTTGATTGATGAAATATGAAGTGTGGTATGAAATTTGCTCACCGAGGGAATTATATTTATTGTGTACTCTATTTACTCCTCTCTTTAATTTGCGATTATTTGCAACATTGATTC
Source organism: Acheta domesticus (assembly GCA_031308135.1). Lineage (NCBI taxonomy): Eukaryota > Metazoa > Arthropoda > Insecta > Orthoptera > Gryllidae > Acheta > Acheta domesticus. Next base: position 1,899 of record JAHLJT010001076.1, read on the forward strand.
AGAATTTCATTAGCATACTTCAGTGATTTTTATTTATTAATTTGGTTTACTATGTTTTGTATAAAATTGACTTCAAAGTTATGTTATGTAAAATGTGTTTCTTAATGCAGTGCTGGTTCAGGTGATGATAACTTCTCAAATAGAGGCAATTGAGATTTAAGATACCATTTCCTCCTGAATTGAATACATTCAGTGATTACTTTGTTAGTGCAATCTCTAATATTAAGTTAAACTTTTAGGTCTTTCCATGATGTCTGATTAAAGGTAGTCTTTGTTTTTCACATTACTTATGGTCAGTTCAAAATAAGTTGGTGACTGACAGTTGTGGTTCTGAAGCTGTTGCTTCATACCATATGAGTGAATGATTTGGTTAATTTAATAAGTATTTATTTCAAGTGTTTATTTTCCTGTTCCGGGAATACATGCTCAGTGGTACGCAAACTGTCAACGTCGCTGCCTTTCACTCGCAACTATTAATCACAGACTACTTTTAATCGGACCATAGTGCAATTATTTTCTTTTTAGCAAATTTAATGGGTACCAAATTTCATTACTCTACAATAACTTTAACTGTGGCTGAATAGCCCTTAAAGTTGATTTACTTGTCTTACTATTTGACAGGCTCAAAAATGGATATTTATAAACAATGTGTGATGCATTCTGGGGCTTTGTGATTAAATTTGTATTTAACACAGTTATATACTTGTAACTATTTGTTATTTATCGCTTTACTGCCAACGAGTTTGCCACATTTGGGAACTTTGAAGTCCAGACATGAACATCAACCCAGTTCATGAAAACCACACAGAATCATTTTGGATTAACCTTCTCGTAAGACATTATATTCATTTTACAAGATAGCATGTTACATAAACTTGATATTAACCATTTCTAGTAATTATTTACCATTTCCATTACCAGTTACCATTTAACAATTGATGTATTTCAATTTTTTTGCTAACAAATTAATGAAATGTGTGGCTATTCCTGTTTTAAATGTAGTGGGCGTTGTAAACTCAGTTTGTGTGGTCAATGTTTACCTTTTGGTAAATTGCTCTAAATTGGCTACTTAAAACATTACACTTTTATCTTTTTTTATTGTATTTATACATTTTATAATTTTTTATGTTCATACACTTTATAATTTTTATGTTTGTTTAACAATTATTATTCTAAACATTTACATCAAATGATACATCTCGTAGGTTTTAAGAACAATATTCAAAAATAGACTAAAATTGTGTTGATTAATGTAAACGGATGGTATAATGGTCAATGTATCGGATTGTTGTACCCAAGATTGCGGGTTCAAACCTGAACGAAGCTGTGGATTTTTAAGGGCAAAAATATCCTTCATACGCCTTCCTTTGGAGGGGAAGTAAAGCCGGCTGTTCCATGTTAGTAGATTTATTTGCATGTAAAAGATCCTCAAGCCTAAATGAAGCCTCTGAGCTAAATTCAAAATGCCCTTTTCGTCGCCCGAGATAATACCTTCTTTCTCCGCTAGTTAGTGAAAGGAGTGTAGAGAAATTTGCATGGTCAGACGGAAGAGGGGGGCCTGATGGCCCGAGTCTTGCCACATAAAATAAGGCATTAACTTAACTAAACAAACTGATCAACTGTTCTCTTGAAATTACATCTATTCACAGAAATAAGAACAACCGTCATTTCGATTTTGATTTTTATGGAATACAGTGTGATGGTATAATGCACACCGATGGTAGGGGTTGTTGTTTAGTCTGTTTGGTGCTGGTTTATATTTCTTTTCAGATTTCACGAATGTATACTTCATTTCACATGGCACTGCATATACCACACCATTCCAATAATATTTGGGAAGTACTTTCTGTATGGTGTTGCTGACAACCATTTCCTAAAGCATTTTGATTTTTAAAGGGCGTTTCATTGGACTTCAATACCTTTGTACTTCAGAAAACCCTTTTACATTTACTTAATTTTTCAAAATTATTTTTGCCATTGATTTGAGCTTACTTCTCTTTGCAGGAGTATTAAACGTTCATGTTCATTAATTAATTTTGGTTGTTTGTTTTTGATTGAATGTCAAGTTTTGACATTTGTTTTAAATTTAATCAAATTATTTGGGGATTTATTCTTTGCATATAGTATAACTGAATATCTTACAGTATTTATTTGACTGTGCCTGTCAAAATGGCTACTAAATTTAACTTGCAAAGTTTTTAATTAGCCTAATTTTGGAACTAATTCATCTACAAAGTTGCAATTGAAAGTTGCAAAAGAATACTTGCTGGTGGTGCATTTGTGCACCATTGAAATCCATTTTTTATAACATGAAGTCCAAACTTGAAGATTAACATAAGTTAACAAATTGTTAAATATTATACATTAGCAATTTCATATAGTAAAAATTATATAATTTTGACGATGTGTCAGATTCAATAATTTTTTTCTGTGTATTTATTTATTTACAAGTAGCCTGCGGCTAATAAATATACAACATCCAACAAAATATAGCAGCTTTATGCTTCACAAATTTTTAACTTTAATAACAATAAAAATCCTTAAGATTTAACTAAAATATAACAAGAGAAAATATACTTTTATAAAGTACCCATTCAAATAGAGTATACAAACACAAAAGTTCTCTTATTCAGGAACATCAAAATCCATATTCCAACATTCTTTCGAAACTGTTCTACATTTGAGTCGCCTATTCAATACACTTCTGTACTTGCGACCTCTTCATGGTGATTTGTCTCTCATTGTCCTATGGTGCTCAATTCAATGTTTTTAATTAGGTCACTGAAATATGGCTATAGGAAATCATTTACATTCATTGATATTCTCTGGATAGACTTAATTACTTTGCAATCATTGGACCAACTGGTAATTTCGAAAACTAGGTTCCTCTTTCATTAATAAATTGTACAAATGTGCATTGTCTATTGAAAAAGGCATTCCAACCATTATCTTCGTTTACATCAATAGGTTCTTCTTGAACCTAGAGGTCACACAAAACTTGGAAGATTCTTGTGCTGTGTTGATCCCATTTTACTTTACGGGACCAGCAGGAACATGGAGGATATGTTGTGTATGGGATATACTTGCGGGTTGTGCGTTTCTGCTCCGTTGAAATCCATATCTCAATAACATGAAGTCCTAACTTGAAGATGAACATAAGTTTACAAATAGTTTCAATATATTACATGAGCAATTTCATATTGTAAAAGTTATATAATTTTGAAAATGTGTCCAATTCATTAATTTCTTTCTATACATTTGAGTCACCAATTGAAGACACTTACTTTCGACCTCTTCTTGGTGATTTGTCTCGCATTGTCCTGTGGTGCTCAAGATAATTTTGTTTTTAACTAGGTCACTGAAATGTGGCTGTAACAAATCATTTACATCGATTGATATTCACTGGATAGATTTCATTCTTTGCTACCATTGGAACAACTGCTAATTTCTATAACTGTAGGCTCCTCTTTCATTAATAAATATGCATTGTCCGTTGGCAAATGCATTTCAACCATTATCTTCGTTCACATCAATAGGTTCTTCTTTAACCTAGAGGTAACACAATAATTGGAAGATACTTGAGCCGATTCCAATTTACTTTACGAGACCAGGAGGAACACAGAGGATATTTTGTACATGGGATATACTTGCTTGTTGTGCGTTTCAGCTCCGTTGAAATCCATTTCTTGATATAATGAAGTCCAAACTTGAAGATGAACATGAGTTAACACAGATTTAAATATATTAATTAGCAATTTGATATTGTACATATTATGTAATTTTGAAGATATGTCCGATTTATTAATTTTATTTTATGTATTCGAGTCCGCTATTCAAGACATGTACTTTCGACCTCTTCATGGTGATTTCTCAGATTGTCTTGTGGTGCTCATGATAATTTTGTTTTAATTAGGTCACTGACATGTAGCTATAGCAAATCATTTATATCTATTGATATTCTCTGGAGAGTTTTAATTCTTTTGCAGTCATATGAACAACTGTTAATTTCTAAAACCGTAGGTTCCTCTTTCATTAATAAATTGTATAAGTGTGCATTGTCCACTGACAAATGCATTCCTGCCATTATCTTCGTTCACATCAATAGGTTTTTCTTTAATCTAAAGATCACGCAAAAATGGAAAGATTCTTGTGCTGTGTTGATCCCAATTTACTTTACAAGACCAGGAGGAACAAGGATGATATTTTGAACATGGGATATACTTGCTGAGAGTGGGTATGTGCCTCCATTGAAATCCATTGTTTGAAAACATGAAGTCCAAACGTGAAGATGAACATTACAAATATATTGCATTAGCAATTTCATATTGTAAATGTTATATAATTTTGAAGATGTCAGATTCATTAATTTTTTTCTGTATATTTGAGTCACCTATTCACGACACTTCTGTACTTTCGACTTCTTCATGGTGATTTCTCACATTGTCCTGTGGTGTTCAAGATAATTTTCGATCACATTATTAATATTAGGAAGGTTTTATGGTTTTTGATAAAAAACATTAAAAAAAGAAGTTTTTTCCTTTTAGTTTGCCAACGTTTTTGTACTTTATTGTTCCCTCGTCAGGGCTGTGGACACACATTTACGTTACTTTTCAGTTTGATCCAAAACATATAAAGTAAATCACAGTGCTCTGGTATGAAACACACACTATTGAAATCACTAATTAATTATAATTATAATGAATATGCAACATAACCCACCTTGCTAAGGTTCAATTTTCAACACCATAATTCCAGTCATCACCACGTCCAAACACATGGCAACAGGTGCACTGATACAACACTACCTACACGATCTGGCTCCATGATTAAGACTGCCTGTTTTACCATTCTGGTAAGGATGCTGATAAGACTACTAGTCTATATCCTACTTCGTATACCATGTTTGTAAACCAATGCGAGTAAGCCCATGGCATTGCCAGTTAGGAATTGGTTTCCAACAGATCAATGCTGTGGTTAATTAATTATGTTATTAATATTTAATTTTTCTTTTTGGCTATTCCCAGAATTATGTTTTGTATTCAACCTATGACCTGCATTGTTGTTGCAAACCTTATATCCTGTCAATAGTCAATTTGATTACATAAATAATCAACAATAATACAATACAATTATAAATAGTCCATTTGATTGCATATTTATGTAATTACATGTACAGTCTATTATTTTGATACAATTTATTGATACATACAAATTACTGAAAACATTTATTTACTTTTCAGCACGGTTTCGATTTAAACACACCAATATGAGTCACACTATCTGTTCATGAGAATTTTACATAAAATTTACTGAGACTGTCTATTTCTTTTATTGCACATTTTATTTTTACAAATGTATGTCATTTCTTTTGTTAATCTTTCTTGGTGTTAATTTCTGAGTCCAAAATTTTTGTTTCAAGAAATTAAATTGATGACTGGTATTTTTAGTGTGTTGTGCTAGTAAACAGAGGGGTATGTTCTTTTTGATGTCTGCCTTGTGTTGAGCCAATCTTTTTTTAAATATTGAGTGGTTTGACCTATACCGACTATATACTGAGCACTGAGTATATACACTATATACTGGAACTGAGTATATAATCTTGCTTCTGTTCTCATTTTGTGGCTTATTTTTGGTTTTGCTAAAAATGGTATTACCTATAGTTCTATTGTTGGAGAAGGCAATGTTGCATTGGTCACTTTTGAGGATTCTACCTAATGGTTCCGGTAACCTTGAACATGTGTAAAGGGTTTGTATCGTGCGATGGGGGTTTTGATACCTGCTCACTATTGTTTTTACATTCTTTGTTGTACAAAAGTGTAGTTACTAATTTATTAGGGAATCCATTCTTTTTTAAAATCAAAGACACTTGTTTTAGATTGTTCTTAACAACAAAATTCCGAAATGTTGACGAACTAAAAGGAAAAAATACTTTCATTTTTAATTGACCAAAATCCATGAAACTTTCATAATAAAAGATAATTGTGTTTTTAATTAGGTCACTGAAATGTGGCTATAGCAAATCATTTGCAACCATTGATATTCTGTGGATAGAGTTAATTACTTTCCTACCATTGGAACAACTGGTAATTTCTACAATGGTCAGATCCTCTTTCATTAATAAATATGCATTGTCCACAGGCAAATGCATTCCAGTCATTATCTTCATTCACATCAATAGGTTCTTCTTTACCCTAGAGGTAACACAAAAATGGGAAGATTCTTGTACTGCATTGGTCCTAATTTACTTTGAGACCAGGAGGAACACTGAGGATATGTTGTGTATGGGATATACTTGCTAGTGGTGCGTTTCTGCACCATTGAAATTCATTTTGTGATAACATGAAGTCCAAACATGAAGATGAACATAAGTTAACAAATAGTTAAATATATTACATTAGCAATTTCATATTGTAAAAATTATAAAACTTTGTCGATGTGTCAGATTCATTAATTTTTCTCTGGTATTTGAGTCTCCCATTCAAGACACTTGTGTACTTTCTACCTCTTATGGTGATTTGTCTCTTTGTCCTGTGGTGCTCAATTCAATGTTGTTTTTAATTAGGTCACTGAAATATGGCTATAGGAAATCATTTACATCCATTGATATTCTCTGGATAGACTTAATTACTTTGCAGTCATTGGAACAACTGGTAATTTCGAAAACTAGGTTCCTCTTTCATTAATAAATTGTACAAATGTGCATTGTCTATTGAAAAAGGCATTCCAACCATTATCTTCGTTTACATCAATAGGTTCTTCTTGAACCTAGAGGTCACACAAAACTTGGAAGATTCTTGTGCTGTGTTGATCCCATTTTACTTTACGGGACCAGCAGGAACATGGAGGATATGTTGTGTATGGGATATACTTGCGGGTTGTGCGTTTCTGCTCCGTTGAAATCCATATCTTAATAACATGAAGTCCTAACTTGAAGATGAACATAAGTTTACAAATAGTTCAATATATTACATGAGCAATTTCATATGTAAAGTTATATATTTTGAAAATGTGTCCAATTCATTAATTTCTTTCTATACGTTTGAGTCACCAAGTTGAAGACACTTACTTTCGACCTCTTCTTGGTGAGTTGTCTCGCACTGTCCCTATGGTGCTCAGATAATTCGTTTTTAACTAGGTCAGCTGAAATGTGGCTATAACAAATCATTTACAGCGATTGATATTCCACTGGATAGATTTCATTCTTTGCTACCATTGGAACAACTGCTAATTTTCTATAACTGTGCTCCTCTTTCATTAATAACATGCATTGTCCGTTGGCAATGCATCCAGCCATTATCTTCGTTCACATCAATAGGTTCTTCTTTAATCTAAAGGTACACAAAAATTGAAGATGCTTGAGCCGATTCCAATTTACTTTATGAGACCAGGAGGAACACGGAGGATATTTGTACCTGGGATATACTTTCTGTACTTTCTAAATTGTAGGCATCTTTTGGCAGTAATTGAATACATGTGCATTGTCCACTGCACAGTCCAATGTATATGAGATGTGTTTAAAAGCTGCTTTTCAACCAAAAAAAAAAAATTGAGAAGCACTTGGGTCCGCATTTTATACAAAGGTTTGTTATTCCCGAAGACCACGGGCTTTCGATGCCTTTGTAAAATATTTTTTCCAGGTAAATCTCTTGTTAAAAAAACCATAACACTATGTTTATTGTAGAAGGTTTTTAGGAAACCAATTTTTTTGAAATATTCAATATGTGCTCTTGAAACGAAAGATAATAGCTTTCTGCGTGTTTTAAACATGTATCTTTTTATTTCAATAAAAATATGTAACACAATAGAATTAACAGATACTATATGTACATGTTTTACATTTCAGTCAGTCAGTCATTCAGTGTCTTACATTCCATATACTTGCATATTGGGCTCTAGGAAATATGAGATAATAATTTATCTCATTTTCTCGAACAATGAATAAAGTACTCTACCTACTTAGGAGACAACTGTTTTCATATTTTATCATTATTTCATTAATTTGAATGTAAAATTATTGTAGAATTAATAATATTAACTTTCCTCTATGATGTTCATTGTCTTCTGCAATAACAAATAGCAACTGAAATATGCCATCAAAGACCACACATTAGAAACTGAAATGTGTCTACCAGCCTTGTTAGTTTCATGTTCATTCATGTGATTTGAGTTTTTGTAATAGTAGCAGTGTGTTTTGGCCCTATCATGTTTTGTATATGTTTTCTATCACTTCTCCGAAAAGATCTACTGCAGTTCTCAACTTCTGTCAATGTAGCAATGGCTTGTTACGCATGCCTTGCAAATTCTGCTTG
>JAHLJT010001077.1:0-10178 GCA_031308135.1 Acheta domesticus
CCGGGCGACGCGTCGCCGCGCGGGGGCATCGGGCGGCGATCGCATCACGCACGCGCTAACATCCTGCATTCACAATCCGCGCTCCAACCCACCCCGCTCGACTACCAAGCCGCTTACGTTACCAAGTCTTCTCAGTCTTTCTGTCTCTCTCAGTCTTCTGTCTCTCTCAGTCACTTTCTGTCTTGTAGCGATCATGAGCTCGCTCAGTCACTATTTGGCGATAAGGAAAGAACCTCGTCTGCGGACCTTCGCGCGCGATTAGTAACCCGGTCGCCTTATCAGCGGTCGCTGAGGCGGTGGCGGGGGGAAGACAGTTGTGCCCTCCCCTACCGGGAAAAAGAAGGGGTTTGTAACGGCGGTGTCTGGAAAGTGCGCCAGATGTTTCGAGAAGCGCCAGCGTGAGGTAGCAGCGTGAATTTGGACAGCTGATGGTGTGGGGCCGCGAGCTCCAGTTAGCGAGAAAGAGGTTTGGCCCAGTCGGGGCTAAATTCACACCGCAGATGCGCGTTCGACGAAGCATCTGGTCTTGGAGTAAGGAGTGGTTACAGAGAGAACCCGTGCTTAGGCCCAAGACAGAGCGCGGCAGCGCATTAGTTCGCTGTGAGTTGTGCGCTGGTGGCGAACGCCACGGCCACCGAAATAAGGTCGGTGTTAAAGACAAAACAATTTTATATGTGATACTATAAAAGTAATGAGAATTTGGAAGCAATTGACTGTAGAATTGCAGGTTGAAGTGTTGTTCCTGTAGTTCACTGTCAGATTGTTTAATATTTTTTTTGGCCATTAACACTCTTGCATAATGTATGATATACCCGACCATTGGTATTTCCATAATCATTGTGGACTATTTTCAAAAGATATTTGAAGTAGTGTGTCTTTCTAAGGGGAGAACATCACTTATTTATGATAGAATCTTGTCATGTTAATACACTACAAGTGCAGTTTCTGTCTTTAAATCAAAAAGAACATTTTGATGATAGTGTAAAATCCAAATCAAGTTAGAAACAATTTGGGTTATTTATGAACAATTAAAAGGTTATAAAAGTATATTTGCTATGAACTGTTGAATTTAAGTGAACTTAAATATCTTGAAATATTTATTGAAATTTGGATGCCTGTTGAGTAAAAATACAACATATTTTTTTAATTTCAACCAAAGGTGTAGGTTGTAATAAATGTTTCACATTTATGGTGTAAACACACATGTTTAGTTTTTTTTGCAATTTCTTTTGAATATTCTGTGTTTTCAAAACTATGTTTATTCATTTAATTGTACACAACATATGTCTTTGTAATTGAAGTGAATTGTTTTGCAAGAAACTACTATGTATGCTAATGCAGTGTATGTTGAGGAAGGGTTAATTGCAATTTTGTAAACAGAAAGTGCTGAGGCATTTTGTCATCCGAAATGCCTGTGCTCTACCTCTGATGTACTATTATGTGTACTCATCTCCCCAGAGATATCTTTGATTCAATTTGTTGATTTCAATTTATTTTTGTCACAGAAGATGTTGCTGTGATGCTAGTTTGTGCCAACTTTGAAATTCATAATTTCTGCAGTTGATTTTTCCTCAAAAAGTTTTTTTTTACGCTGTTCAGTGTTGTATTTTTCTTTGTTCATTTGTTTATCTGTGCATGTTAGGTAATTTTGCAATTTGTGTTTCTTTTTTTTTGAGATTCAATTATATTAATGTTTGTGGCTTTCAACTTTGTGTTTTTTTTCAAAATTTCAACAAGAGCCAAATTACCCACGAAATTTCCCCACGGCCGACCTACACGAACGGTCACATATAATGGCGCCCAATGCTGGCTTGAAAATTTGAGAAATTTACACTATAGCCAAAGCTATTGGTGGTTCCAGCAGTGTTTTTTAGTATCTTTGATGTTTGACAAGGTTGTGTTGTGTTTGTTAAAGGTATGCATTCTATAGATATTGTAGGTGGTAAAATACTCACTGAATAGTTAATATTAATTTTTTGTCAATTTGAACTAATTAAGACTGGTTCATTTTGTTAGATAAAATGGCTGATAAATACAACCAAGCTAGGGATTGGGAGATCTTTCTTCAAATGAGGATGATGGGGAGACTACAGTCAGGGAAATAGTTCAAACAGGTTAATCACCGGTTGCTACCGAAGAATATGCTACTCTTGGTAGTCGGGAACTGAATCTGCGTCTCCTCAAGATCCAACGACATCAGAAATTGACATTGCGGGCGAATAATCTGATGATAAGATTAATGTCGCAGTTTATGATTCAGATAGTCATTGTTAGATAAAATTGATAAATCAGAAAATTTGGAGATCCTCGAATTCGGAGAATTCAAAGACAGGTAGAAATATTCTACCAAGAAATGCTATACAATGATCTCTATCTCAAATATCAGAAATACATTTTAAATGATAAGATTAAGCAGTTTATGATTCGATCTTAATCTCGAATTCAATTAAAAGACAGTTTATCTTCTCAATTAAATGATAAAATTAGCTGAACATCTCAATTGAAAGACAGTTTATCTTCTCAATTAAATGATAAATTAGCTGAACAGTCCTGTCAATTAAATGATAAATTAGCTGAACAGTCTGTCAATTAAATGATAAATTAGCTGAACAGTCCTGTCAATTAAATGATAAATTAGCGGATCAATCTAATCAATTAAAAGACAGTCTATCCGCTCAGTTAAATGAAAAATTTGCGGAACAATCTACTCAGTTGGAAGATAGATTAACTGCTAGTTTTAATGCAAGACTAGTTCACTTAGAACAAGCCATAATAGAAAAGACTTCGCAACTTTCATTAGAAACAAAACAACTATCTGAAAATATAGTACAGATGGAAAAGAATTTTCAAGATAGGACGGAACAGTTGTCAAGAGATCTTTCGGACAAAACTTCACAATTGGAACAAAAGTTAACCGATACGACCTCTCAAATTAGAACTGAATTAGAAGAAAAGCTGGAGGAACAGATGTTACGTTTGAATATTAATTTTGAAACAAAAGTTGATAAGGTCAAAACAGAAGTCGACAAAAACGTTTCTGATATAAGGGCAGAAATAGTAGACAACGAGCACAAAATTTTGTCGCAATTAGACTCAAGGAAACGGGAATTAGAAGCTAAGGTAAACGACCTCCAAGAGAAGATTGATGGTTTACCTGCGGGCCCTATGACTACACATCCTATGATGGTTAGCTTACCGCAAGGTTTAACTTTTGGAGCCCATGGGAAGGAGAACCCCTGCGCATTCATAAAGGCAGTAGAAAATTTTTTTACATTGTATAATCTGCCTGAAAGCAAGAAAGTCAGATTGGTTTATCAGATGCTAGTGAGTAATGCGAAAATTTGGGCGGACACTCTGGATCCATTACCGACTTCAATGGAGGGATTTAAAGAAAAGTTCTTCATGAGGTACTGGAATCACGAAACCCAGGTTAATTTTCGGTTGAAGCTTATGTGTAGTACCTGGAAAAAAGGTCAGAGCATGCAAGACTACGCTACGGAAAAGCTAGCAGGCTTCAGATTATGCTCTCCCACGATTCCAGAAAGTGAAACCGTTTGCCTTATAATTAGACATTTTCCAATAGGCATTCAGAATTTGCTAAAAAGTCAACTGCCCATGACAGCAGAAAAGTTAGTGACGCAGTTAGGTCTGTATGATGCAACTTATGAGATGTCGGGTAAGCAGGATACAACAAAACCGACAAGCATTTCATCAGCAGCCATCATACAAACTTCTGGCACTAATATGGAAAATGGAAATGTGAAGAAAAAGGGAAAGAAACACGAGATATCAGGAGATCATGAAGACACTTCTACTCCGTCGAAAGTTGCTAAATCGGCTTATTATCAACCTGAAGCAGCTGCACAACTGTACAACGCAGAAAAGGGAAAGCAGAAAATGGGCAAGGATAATCCAACACCATCTACTTCAAAAGATCCTGGACGAGGGTTAAACTAATGAGGTTTGTCTCGTGTGGTCACCCCGAAACAAACCAAGAAATCAAGGAAGTAGAAGAGGTGACGATACAGTCTGTGACGTGTTTGCAACCATACTCAGAATCTGAAAGGATGCCGTTTACCAGTGTCAACGCAACCAGACGTAGGTGCCCGATGATCAACATAATATGCGAAGGAAAAGAAATCTCAGCATTGGTTGATACAGGGTGCACATGCTCTGTGATTGTAGAAGATCTGTTAAATGAAATCTCTAAATTGAATCCGAATATACCGCAATTCCCTATGCACAAATCATATATTGTTGGAGCGAACAAAAAGAGGTCGCGTCCAATATCTCGACAGGTCCTATTGCAGTTGACAATTGGCCTAAAGATGTATGATGTTGTCTGCATAGTAGCAAAGGAATTGCTGTATCCACTCATATTAGGGATGGATTTTCTGCACGACTACGGAGTGGTGATTGACCTATCTAGGAATGCTATACAATTCCCGTTGGACAACACTGTAAACTGTAATCCAGAAGACGACGAGCAGTGCATGGATCTTCACATCAACTGTGTTACTTCTACTAACTTATTAACATCCATTGAAGATACTATCCACAAGAATGAGAACCTGAATCAACTACAACAGACTCAACTGTCTCGATTACTTGTTGAAAATAAGAAAGTATTTGAAAAATGCGACCAACCCATCAAGAATTTCGAATTCACTTTAGAATTAACCGATGAGGATCCGTTTGTGGGGCACAACTATCCTATTCCGGTTGCGTATAGGGAATCATTGGACGAGTTAATACAGTCTATGGTAGCTGAAGGAATAATCAAGAAGATGAAAACCCCATATATAAATCCTATCGTGGTAGTTAAGAAGAAAAATGGACAGCTTCGGTTATGTTTAGACGCAAGGAAACTAAACGCGAAGACCATTCCTCACCGAGATAGACCCCCTAAATTAGAAGAAATGGTAGCGAAAATGAAGAATGTCAAATGGATGTCGAGCATGGATTTTACCGCCTCTTACTGGCAAATTCCCATAGCACCCAGTTCTCAGAAGTACACAGGATTCATTTATCGCGGGATCAGCTATGTTTACCTAAGGACACCGTTCGGATTAAAAAATTCGGCGGCTGCACTTATTCAATGCTTGGACGATGTTATAAACAAGCAGTTATATGATTGTTCCATAGTTTATGTAGATGATGTGGTATTATTTGCTTCAACGTTTGAGGAGCATTTGGAACATTTAGAAACGTTCTTCAAATTATTGCTAGAAAATCATTTACAATTAAACTTTGAAAAATCTCATTTTTGCAGAAAACGGGTTGACTTCCTTGGTTACCAATTGACAACCAAAGGATTGCAAATGAACCCAGATAAAATTGTTGAAATAGATAAGATTAAGGCGCCTAAAAACAGAAAGCAACTTAAAAGTTTCTTAGGCTGCGTTAACTATTACAGCAGGTTTGTACCCAATTTTGCGATGGCCATAGCCGAATTTTTACCATTATTAAGGAAAGGTCAACAATGGAAGTGGACTGATAGACTCGAAAGTAAGTTTCAAGATCTAAAAGCTGCCTTCCACAAAACATGCGTTATTTCATATCCGCATTTCGATGAGCAGTTCATTCTTCAAACGGATAGCAGCGACTACGGGATCGGAGCCGTTCTGTATCAAACCATCGAAGGACGTGATAAGATTGTGGCAATTGTAAGCAGAGTACTGAAGGAATCAGAACAGCATTTTTCTGCTACTGAGAAGGAAGCCAATGCTATTGTATGGTCGATCCACAAATTAAGAGAATATTTGATAGGCAGACATTTTGTCATTAGGACCGACCACAAAGCGCTGATTTTTCTTAATCGTTGCCACACCAACAATAATAGATTGCTGAGGTGGATACTGTACCTTCAACAGTATTCGTTCACCGTTGAACATTGTCCGGGGGAGCAAAATTATTTACCTGATATTCTCAGTAGAAATATGATGGAAGAAGAAACATCTACGGACAAAAATTTATTTCACGCTTCTCCCATCAATTTAAATGTTATGGAGATGCCCAATTTATCATGGGAGGTCATAGCGAGATGCCAAGAGGAAGAAGCTTTCACTAGGAAGATCAAAATGTTCTTACGTGGAGAGTTGGATTCGCAAGACCCAGATTCCATCCGATTAACAGCGGAGAATGCGATCAACAAGTGGAGATTACTAGATGATGTCCTGCTAATAAGAATTAGACCGGATTCCGAAGTTTTCAAAATCTGGATGCCGAAGGTATTGGTACCTGGTATCATATGGCTGGTACACACTAAGCTCGCTCATTTTGGTGCCGACAAAGTTGACAAAGCAATAGCGGAAATATGTCATTGGAGGGGACGAAAAAAGCAAGTCCGAAAGATGATAGCCTCGTGTATTACTTGCCAAAGGACAAAGTACCCTAACCGACATTATGCAGGCGAGCGCAAAGCTATCATCCCGACCAAGGCTAACGAACTGGTAGCGTTAGACCTATATGGTCCTTTGCCAAAGACCAAATATGGATTCAAACATCTTTTTGTATGTGTGGATGTATTTTCGAAATTTGTCCAAGTCTACTGTATCAACCGCCCAAATTCGAAAAACTGTATCCACCAACTGGATAAATTCTTTCGAAAAGCTGGGGAATATGAAAAGGTTCTTACCGATAATGGTCCACAGTTTACTAGTGAGTGCTGGTCGCGAGCCATGGAAGAGAAAAACATTATTCACATCTTGGCAAGCATTAGGCATCCGCAATCTAATCCGTCGGAGAGGATAATGAGAGAACTCTCCAGGTTATTTCGGGTTTATTGCCATCAACGGCATACGGATTGGTATTTGTTAGTTCCCTATATAAACAACTGGTTAAATGAAGTCCATCATGACTCCATTAAGACGACCCCCTATGAGGCTCATTTCAAGGAGAAGCCTACCCATGTTCTACAACAGTTGTGCCGACCCGAAATTGTCTCTTTAATTACGAACGAAGCACAAATTGCTGATCAACTTCGAAAAAACGCTCAGAAGAGGCGTAACCAAATGAAATATTCACCATACCAATTTACAGAGAATCAAAAAGTGATGTTAAGAGTTCCAAAATCTTCGGACCTGCAAAATAGATTGATCTCTAAATTTTTCGTTTTATACGAAGGACCTTATACCATTTCAAGGATACCACATCCAAATGTGGCAGATTTGGTAGATGAAGCCGGACATAATAAAGGTCGATACAATTTCTTCAATCTAAAACCGTTTCATGAATAGATTAGGTATAGCAGGAGTGGGATCAAGAGGTTGAATGATGAAGATACGATTAACAAAAATGAAGAAAAAACCATCAGCAAGGAAGAAGGGCGTTGAATTTCAAGATTATTTTTTCTTACCATTTCAAGACGTTGATGATGCGAAAAAAAAATCTTATTCATTGGGGGGCTATGTAGCGATCCTGAGCTCGCTCAGTCACTATTTGGCGATAAGAAAGACCTCGTCTGCGTGCTTCGCCGCGCGATTACGTAACCCGTCGCCTTATCAGCGGTCGCTGGAGGGGTGGCGGGGGGAAGACAGTTGTTCCCTCCCCTACGCGGAAAAGAAGGGGTTGTAACGGCGGTGTCTGGAAAGTGCGCAGAATGTTTCGAGAAGCGGCAGCGTGAGGTAGCAGCGTGAATTTGGAAGCTGATGGTGTGGGGCCGCGAGCTCCAGTTAGCGAGAAAGAGGTTTGGCCCAGTGGTGGCTAAATTCACACCGCAGATGCGCGTTCGACGAAGGCATCTGGTCTTGGAGTAAGACGTGGTTACAGAGAGAACCCGTGCTTAGGCCCAAGACAGAGCGTCGGCAGCCGCATTAGTTCGCTGTGAGTTGTGCGCTGGTGGCGAACGCCACGGCCACCGAAATAAGGTCGGTGTTAAAGACAAAACAATTTTGTATGTGATACTATAAAAAGTAATGAGAATTTGGAAGCAATTGACTGTAGAATGCAGGTTGAAGTGTTGTTCCTGTAGTTCACTGTCAGATTGTTTAATATTTTTTTTGGCCATTAACACTCTTGCATAATGTATGATATACCCGACCATTGGTATTTCCATAATCATTGTGGACTATTTTCAAAAGATATTTGAAGTAGTGTGTCTTTCTAAGGGGAGAACATCACTTATTTATGATAGAATCTTGTCATGTTAATACACTACAAGTGCAGTTTCTGTCTTTAAATCAAAAAGAACATTTTGATGATAGTGTAAAATCCAAATCAAGTTAGAAACAATTTGGGTTATTTATGAACAATTAAAAGGTTATAAAAGTATATTTGCTATGAACTGTTGAATTTAAGTGAACTTAAATATCTTGAAATATTTATTGAAATTTGGATGCCTGTTGAGTAAAAATACAACATATTTTTAATTTCAACCAAAGGTGTAGGTTGTAATAAATGTTTCACATTTATGGTGTAAACACACATGTTTAGTTTTTTTTTTGCAATTTCTTTTGAATATTCTGTGTTTTCAAAACTATGTTTATTCATTTTAATTGTACACAACATATGTCTTTGTAATTGAAGTGAATTGTTTTGCAAGAAACTACTATGTATGCTAATGCAGTGTATGTTGAGGAAGGGTTAATTGCAATTTTTGTAAACAGAAAGTGCTGAGGCATTTTGTCATCCGAAATGCCTGTGCTCTACCCTCTGATGTACTATTATGTGTACTCATCTCCCCAGAGATATCTTTGATTCAATTTGTTGGATTTCAATTTATTTTTGTCACAGAAGATGTTGCTGTGATGCTAGTTTGTGCCAACTTTGAAATTCATAATTTCTGCAGTTGATTTTTCCTCAAAAAGTTTTTTTTTACGCTGTTCAGTGTTGTATTTTTCTTTGTTCATTTGTTTATCTGTGCATGTTAGGTAATTTTGCAATTTGTGTTTCTTTTTTTTTGAGATTCAATTATATTAATGTTTGTGGCTTTCAACTTTGTGTTTTTTTTCAAAATTTCAACAAGAGCCAAATTACCCACGAAATTTCCCCACGGCCGACCTACACGAACGGTCACAATTGAAGTAACTTTGGAAGAGGATCTCGGACAAATTGAATCTTCCTGGCACAACGGTAGTCGGGAGGGAAAGTAGTAGTCAGCCATCAAGATGACCCTCTAATGAGGCAGGTCATGAAATCTGACCGAAGAATGGGAAACAGAGGCATTGTTAGTGTAGCAAGAAGCATTGCGAAGAAAACTAGGCAAGACACGTCGAATAACACAGACACTGAACTTCTGATGCTACTAAACATGAAATGTGAGACACAAAAAATGTTAAAGAAATCGTGGAGAGACAAACCACTCCACGGACAATACCTAAAAAGAATGGACAAGGTGCAGATCAATAAAGATCAATCATTTATGTGGCTTAAAAGGGGAAGAATGAAGCCAGAATCGGAAGCACTTGTAATAGCTGCCCAAGATCAGGCCTTGAGAACACGACATTATGATAAAGCGGTTCTCAAAATTTCCCAAGATGATAAATGCCGCATTTGCCAGGAGCAAGTAGAAACCATTGATCATATTGTCTCAGCTTGTCCAATCCTAGCAAAGACCGAATACTTGAAAAGACATGACAGGGTGTGTAGCTACCTCCACTGGCAGATCTGTACCGCCCTCGAAGTTCCAAACACATGCCCCAAGTGGTACGAACACTCACCGAAACCGGTGACGTCTGTTGGATTGTGTACGATATTGTACGACCAACAAATTCAAACTGATCGCACGATAGCGGCAAACAAACCGGATATAGTTATCCGGGATTTGGAGAAAAAATCGTGTTTACTTGTCGATGTTGCTGTACCTTGCGATCAAAACGTCGTTACCAAGGAGGCAGAGAAACGTCTTAAATACAAGAGTTTGGAAATCGAGATCAGCCGAATGTGGGGCGTAAAAGCACAGGTCGTCCCGATAGTTATCGGAGCTCTGGGATTTGTTCCGCAAAATTTGAGTAAGAACTTGTCTAAACTCCCAGGTAATTCAAAAGACTGGGAAGTGCAAGAAATTGCTTTATTTGGAACAGCCCACATTTTGCGCAAAGTATTGTAGAGGCACTGATAGTCACCGGATCTGCTCCTTAGGTAGCTGGTTGCAACCTGTCGAGTAGATTTATATTCAGCCGACTCATAACATCTTTAGTCGTGATGTAATGGGAAAATAATAATAATAATAAGGAAGT
>JAHLJT010001078.1:0-21963 GCA_031308135.1 Acheta domesticus
CAAATTTGCATATGCCATCTACTGCAACAGCAGTTCAAATCTCGTCCCGTAATCCCCGCCCGAAACGCGGAGCCATCTGAACGTGAAACGATCTCGCTAACGCAACACGCCATCGACTGCAGAATCGCTCCGCTCCTGGACACCGCCTTAGGCAGCGTTTACCGTCGCGACGCAAAGAAAAAAACACGCGAAGGCATAGTAGCGTTATCGAAGATTCAAGATCTCTCGAAACAATGTTGAAGCGAGGCGGACTCTTCAGGATGCAGACGGAGGGGTTGGCAAACAAACGCCCTGGGGACGTATGAGACCGCCTGTTCCCAAACCTTCAAATACTGTGGCTCGCAGAAGATATCTCTACTTTGGAATTAGTTTCAAACCGGGAGAGATGGCTCAGTGCATCAACTGATGTCACTGCAGTCCGTCTGACCGGGCGGTTCTATTTGAGTCCGACGGCAGGATTTTCGACACTAGCTTGTCAGCTAGGTCGAATGCAGTTGCTGTGTGTAGAGAATTCTAGCGGCCGGCTGCTCTGATCGGTAGTTTTCCGTGGTTTCCCCGATCAAAACCAGGCGAATGCCGAGCAGTACCTAACAAAACGGGCCATGGACCACGTGCGATCTTTCCTTTCTCTTCTTTATCATATCCTCACCCCTTACACACACATTTACACCAACATGCACTACACTACCGCACAAGCCGGAGACCGGTCGGGAGCTTAGAGCTTATCCCGGCTGGGGGCGGTGCCCTCTGATTACCTGGTTGAACGGGAACCCCGCTAGTCGACGGTAGGGTTGGCGCCGGGGATCTCGCCAGTTAGCGGGGAAAGATCACCGCCAAATGCCCGATGAAAAACACGCACTACACTTACGGTACTAATAATCTTGTAGCTGACGTGTTCACGGAATCACGAACGATCAATCAATTAGTTTTCAAACGCATGTTTAATAATATTTTAGTCAGTATATTAAGTCCACAGATTCAACGACTATGTAATCTGTAGGACTTCAGGTGGGTGAGTGAGTGAGTGAACGAATATTGATCAATTCACATCAGTTACTCAGAGTATTGGGATGTAAGTGTAGTGTGTGTTGTATACTGGGAGGTTGCTGCGTTCCTCCCCAATCGGTTGGCGAGATCCGGCGCCGACCTTCATGTGATTTGCGGGGTTTCACCCTCCAGATATCGGTCGGAGGGTTGGCACACAGCCCGGGGAGTCGTATTGGACCGCCTGTTCCCAAACATTCACATTCTGTGGGAACGAAAATTGAATCAGGACCCATCCATTACTTGGGGATTGGGATATAATTATAGTACGTGTTGTGTACTGGGTGGTGGATGGTGTTCCTCCTCGACTCGATGGTGAGATCTGGGGCCGACCTTCACGTCTGTTTTGAGGTTTCCCTCCTCCAGGTATCACTCACAACGTGGCACCGCCCCTGCTGTAATATGTTCTGGAGATTGGGACTGGTTTTCCGACATGTGTGGTGGTATAATACCGGGTGTTTTTTTATCGTTCGCCGAAGATTCCGGCCGCGTCGCCCGGGCAGTCGAGAGCTCATTTGCCCGTCAAACCGCTGACTCAACTCCCGTGCTATCCGAGAACTATCGCTGCGGGCCGCTTAACGTATCTTAAAGATGATGCTGCAAGTAGTGTCCTTCGGCTCGAATGCATTCTTGGCACCTCCGAAACACATTCTGATTTGCCCTTTGAAATAAGTCTCGAGGAATTGCTGCGATTTTCTCTTCAATAGAGCTTCACGAACAACCACTTGACGACATCTTTAGATCGGAGTGTGGAGTGCGTTGAGTTCACAAGAATTATCGAACCTATTTTTTTCAACACCGACCGTTACTGCTGACGTTTACATACATCATTAGCTTCGAACAATTGACACCAGAAGAAAGGCACTATGATTATTTTCAACAGGATTCGGCAACTGCTCACACTGCTGTTCGATCCATGAATTTTTAAATAATGTTTATTGTGACGATCGTAGTAATTAGTCCGCGGGTTATGGCCTCCTAGATCACCTGACCTATCTCCTATCTTGTGATTTTTTCCTGTGGGGGTACTTGAAAGATCAGGTGTATGCAGAAAACCCGCATTCGGAGGAAGGAGCTCCGGCACTCTTTGAAGAGAAAATCGCAGCAATTCCTCGAGACTTACTTCAAAGGGCAAATCAGAATGTGTTTCGGAGGTGCAAGAATAATTCGAGCCGAGGACACTACTTTCATCATCTTTAAGGTACGTTAAGCGGGCGCAGCGATAATTCTCGGATAGCATGGGAGTTGAGTCAGCGGTTTGCCGGGCGAATGAGCCTTCGACTGCCCGGGTGACGCGGCCGTAATCTTCGGCAAACGATAAAAAAACACTCTGATAAGTGTAAATGGGTATGTTAGTGGAGTGGAGGGAGGTAAGGATAAAAAAAGATCGCTCGTGATAATTTTCTCATTTGATTCGATAGCACAGCTTCGATTTTCACCTGGAAATTGGTAGTAGAAAACCACGGGCAAATGACTGATAAATCAGCTGGTAGCTAAAATTCCTCTCATCATAAGTCTTCAATTCGACAAGGCTTGTACTCTGAAACCACAATCTCAAAGGGTTCTTATTATTCTTTTCTCCTGAGCTCATGTCTTTGCCTTTCACGAAACGAATACAAAACCCCTTTCACTTCTTGGTGGACATCCTCCACAGTCGGGTCTGATGGGGAACCCTAGGAAGTCACGGTCAACGATCCTATAAAATCAATGATTACCTTTGAGAGATATCTATGATTTGTTTAGAACTCGGCCATATGAGAGATCATTATAATTTGTTAGAACTTCCAGAGATTTCCTAAAAGAAATTTTTGAATGTATTGTTCCGCCTATTCGTCATACCGACTTGCATTTTCATATTCAGTGCTTCACGGCTGCATCACTGCTTACGACGTGTCTGACTTCACGCGGGAGCAAGGCACCAGGAAGAGGCCACCGCAATTAATATTTGCCAATTATGTATTGAAGTGTTCCATAAATGAATGTTTCACATCAACTTGAACAATTTATTTACAATTTCGTTACAATGATTGGTAGCTTTTACATAAACAGGGCGTCGCCTGCTCACGTCTCGTGCGTCTTCTGGCACGGCTCTCCCCTCGAGTGTCTCCCGGCACGTTCCAATCCCGTGCGTCCCCCGGCACGACAGCACTCGCTGAATAGCTTGTTGACTGAATCCTTCCAGACGGGCCGTCGCGGTGCCGGCTGACTCTTCTTATAGGGCAGCGCCGGGGGCTGTGAAACTCGCCCCCCGGCTCGCTTCCATCGGGCCGTGTTTACTGGGCTAACTGCTGCTGCTGCCGGCCCACAAAAGAGCGCGCTTACTGCGCCAATTTAAAATGGCGAGTGCATAATCGTGCATTAAGTTTTGAAACAGCAACATTTTTTATATTACTGGAATGTAAGAACAGCCATATTGCGATTAATCGCGCATCTGCTTGCGCGCTCGGCATATGGCAGCAAGGAATTAAAACAGCATGCCGGCGCCAGTACAGCAGTCTTACGATTAGAGAAATGCCCGTAGGAAAATGGAATCCTTCGGACACAGACCACTCTCTCGACACTACGTCTCAACTCTCGAAAACTCATTCCGATATAAAGAGAGCAGAAATGTTGCATGACATTGGAAAATACTATGATGCAGCCGCCGAAGATGTCGCATGGAAGTTTCTAAAAAATGACGAGTTGTAACAATATGTGGCGGAAAGACAAACCTACCCATGAGAGATCAGCTAAACGTGCATCGGAGTCTCGGGCGAACGGCTGAACTTCGCACCGTCACTGCGTCAGAAGTCGCTTTTCGAATCGCCGCGGCGATTCGGCGCGCCGTCTCGAGGGGAGCTGCCATTGTTCGGCCTCCACGATGACCATGAAAACGACTGGTGAACCGACGAAAACGCATTTTAACGTTATTAAAGCAGGTAAAATGAACATCATTCAGTCCAGTCATAGCTATGTAGTGGTTGTAGTTTACAACTAGAAAACGAGAGTTTGACACCCGTTGAGGCTACTTGTAAATTGATCCATTACAGAAAGGCAAGAGCATCAGGCAAGAAATTGTTTGTAAACACCTCAATACGTAATGTGTGTGTCAGAGTGGACATTTCATTATTCATTGTAATAAACACTACGATAGCTACTCGCCAGTACATTTAATCATTTATAGACAAAGAATTACTTATTAGTTAATGACTGGTCTGCCCTCTATCTGAGAGCTGCCCAGATACTACCAGATTAAGGGTCATGACACCGTCGAAGTGAGCTTCCCAGCAAAAGAGTAAGTCTTAAACTGTACGTCCCGAGACATTGGGCAACTGGAGTTGTTTTGACAGGCCAGATACAAGGACTATTTAGGGATAAACGTTTGACGTTAATAATATGTTTATAATATTTACTATAACACATCCCAAAAATGTAAATCAACATACTATATTTATTTTAAACAAAAAGTCTAATTTGTAGAATGCAATCATGATTTCAAAAACAATCTCATACGGTACGAAAAGTAATGAGCACAAGAATGGAACATCATGAACAAAGAGTAACGTAATTAGTGAAAGTACAATTGCCGACACATCAAATGGGTAACGGCCAATTCAGAAGTCCCAGTCTTTCCGCAAATTCTGGCACACTGTACGGACGATAACGCCATCTGTTCTTTCATCGTTAACTATTACAAAAGAACATTCTGAACCAAGTGCCAACGACTGAGAAGCTGATAGGCTAGGTTTCCTGCAATCATGATCTCTAGTATGAACGTTCTCTATGATACGCCTGTTTATCCGAATGATTGAGAGTATTGGCGTAGAAGGCACAGGGGGGCGGGGATAGTGTCCATCGCGTCGTGATGCAAGCCATTCGATCGTATACAAGAAATATATCAATAAAGATAATATCATACATTACGACATAAAAAATTAAGCACATGCAATAGAATTAGTGGATTTGAAAAGGAAATTTGGAAACTTTATATTCTGATTTACTTGCAAAAAAAATCAATTGAATATACCCTCTTTTAACACAAAACAACTTAAGTACGTGAACGAATATTAAGGATCCGAGACGAAGAATTAAGTGTGTGAAGGCGGCTCCAGGATCGGAAACATAATTGGGAGTGGGAAGTTTTGGTGAAGTAAGAGTATTCAGATATCAGTGTTTACGAAATTTAAGGTTTTTGCAACAATTAAACTAGGTATTCAGTAATAATTTTGCATCGCTTGTCAAAATTGATATTTTGCTGTATTCACCTCAAAGACAATTTGAGGACCCTTCCGGCCCGTATAGCGCACGTTTCGGAATTGTTTATAAAATTGTTAATTGTTGAAAAATTGTTAATTCGCAGTTTTCGGTTCTGGAATATAAGGGAACCCTTTCCTCTTTAGAACTGCAAAATTTGGAAATTGTTTGTAAATTTACAAATTTTGCGAACTTATTTTATTGTCTTTTCTAAACTGCCTTTGAATGAGATGCAAAATTCCGCAATCCGATCGGCACTATCGCCTTTCGTTTTCAAGATATGTAATTGTTTATAAGAAATTAGCATGTCATGACAACTCCCATTTCTTTGGAAGTCAATCGCAGTTCTCTCACAAATCTACCCTTCAAGCCGTATTCCAAATGCAACGTGCATTGAGCGGCACTCTTTTCAATGCGACCCTGACATCAGAATGGTATTTGAAACTATCTTCAGAACGCAAGTCGATTGCTTTGCGAGTCAAAATCATGGAAAATGAAGTTCTTACAATGTTTCCTAAATACGTAAATGCCAAGAAGGTCATCTTATGAGAACTCACAAATTCTCTGAGCATATGAATGAATCAGTCATTTCAACAGCGGAGTCACTAGCTTATAATAGTAATAACATTCACAATTTCGTTAATTTATTGTATTATTTAAATGCAGCCCGTGTCTCAGAAAAGCAAACATTAATATTATTATTTAAACTTATAATAACCGTTGTTAGGATGATTACATTCAGAATAGTTGAACGACCGGAATCCTACGTTCTCTACCATTTGACTGAAACACCGGATAGAGAACGGCTGAGAATGTGATAAAAGGAAATAAATATTCAATATATTGATTTCGACATTTTGGCGAAAATGCATAATCTAAGTCGTTGGGAGCCGAATTTGATTCTGATAACAAAATTGTGCGTCCAAATTGTCACTTCAGGGAAAGCCCGTACGACATCTTTAAAATCTAATCAAAAGCTGCCCCAATTTTTTAATTGTTAGCTAAATTTTAGTAAAATGCTTTTGCAATTATGATTTATGTTCGATTATTAGTAAATCCTCTCGAAATCGAAAATTTGATTTGATTTTTTGATCCTGACCTTCACCACCAAAATTGAAACCATATTTTTCAATGAAATCTATTCTTCAACTTTAGATCTTTTCATTTTATAGTTTATGGATTTTCAGAATATTTATATTTTTCCGTAATTTGAATATTTCGAGCAAAGCTATGTTTCATTGGAGTGTTACTGTGTATTTGTAGTACTTGTGTAATATTGTCACTTCTCTAAATTGAGAAACTAGTGGTGGACTACTTTCTCGATTTCTTTATAACAATTACGTAATATAAAAATTCAAAGTAAACCCGAGCAAAAATTTCACAATTCCAACTGGATTGCATATATTGTCGCGGCCAATGACGTCTCATCTCTTAATTAAGAATCGCGGAATTGATCCAAAAACGTCGTTTTGGGGAGTGTTGACCACCTGCGAAATCATTCTCCGAACTGGGATTTGAAGTTGAGAGCATAGGTTTCAAGATTCCATTACACAATCCAGCTGGTGAGTCTCACCAACTATGGGCACCCCCGTAACTCCTAAACGGTTTCCCGTACCAAAAATACAATTTTAGCTCAACAATGTGAAGTCATGGAGCAAGTGAAATGGTGTAGAGATATTGCTTGAAATATTTTTAGTTTTGGAGGAATTAAATCGACTTTGATTTTTTTAAATCGAATCATATGTTTTTCTTACTAGCAATAGATAAATCATAAAAAGGGGGATGCAATGATGTATTTGCAATATTTGCAATATGTTCAATATTTTGATAGTATTTTGTGTAATAAATTGCACTTTTTTCCGATTTTCTTCAAAATTGATATTCACTCGATCGATTTAAATGATTTCGAGGCGCTCTGATTTTGATTTTGGAAGTTCTTTGTAAATATTTTAAAATTTTCTCAAAATGACTCCAAAAATTTTGATTAATCTTTGGCCTCGAATAGCGTAAAAAACGTCTAAGTGAAGGGTGCAAGCCACATTTTCGTACAAATGTCTCATTTTTCGAAAATTACAACGCTCAAAAAAGGTTTTCGGTGTCTTCCTACAACTACAATATTGCAGTTAGAGTTTTTTTCTTAATGAAAATTGTTCTTTAAAGACAAAGTTTGAAGTAAGATCATGTACTACAATTTATCAAAATATCAGTGTTTTTCGCGTAATTTTGTGTGAAATGTAGATAGTTTGTACATTTTAAACAATTTTTTTCCTCAGAAAATGGTTACAATTTTTTCTTTAAATTTTCTCCTCGTATGTAGCAAAGGACGTAAAAAAAGCAGTGTTAGTCTCCTTGTTGATGAAATCTGTATTTTCGAAAATTGTTCAATCTTGACATTTCAAAACTGCATAATTGAAGGTAGAGTTTCCTGCCTTAAACGAATCAGTTCTAAAAGTCAGCTCTTTAAAAACTCTCATTTATTATTGTTTGATAAAACGATTAGTTTTTTATGTAATTTGTGCTTAAAATTTATACATTTCACAAGAAAACATTTTCTCAATAACCGCCCCAAATTTTTTCGTTAACTTTTTTCCAAAACTACAACAAGAAGAGCTTGAAAGAATGGTGGAGATCTCATTTTCGTTGATGTCTCAGAATTATCGAAAATTGTAAATTTAGAAATAATGCGAAAAAGTATGTGCTGTTCGAGAACCACTCGTTTTTAATAAATTCTCTATTTTTCACTCCCTTATCGTTGAACTGAAACACGACTTTAAGAATATCATAGGAGGAAGAACCTACTTCTTATAAACAAGTTTCATTGAAGCATTTGGAGATATTTTTGAAAAAAAATGTTGTTTAGGGCGTTTTAAAATGCGCGATTTTTAGTTCATTTTCAAAAGAAAGAGTTTTGGATTTTAGAAAAACTGCATTTGATGTCATTTGAAGCACTTTCACTCACAAATGCAATTATGTATTAAAAACGCCCGTAATGTAAGTATTAACGACGTGAGAGATGTCTAAAAAATTACATTTATTGAAAATAATTTCCTGCAAAAACAAAATATTAAATAAAAATTAAGTTCGTTTCATTTTATTCAGTGAAAATAGCACTATCCATGCAAAACGATCAAAGAACACAATATTGATGCAGTTTTGAGAAAATCTTATATTTAATATTGTTTAATGTTGCTCATATTTCAATCAAGATTGTGCAAAAACAAGTAATATATTCAGAAAAGTTTACAGGATATTTATGAAGAACTTATTGTCAAGGACTAATTTCACTTGACGAAAAAATCGGTTCAACTAAATCACTATAATATTTAAAGAATTATTTTCAAATTGCAGGATCTCGAGTCGGGCCAGATCAATAATGCAGTTTTTAGCAAAAATTCTACGAATAAGTTAGGCATTAGTGTGTTCACAGAACGACAAGCGGACCGATGGACGGACGTTTCGAGAAAAAACACTGTTTTCGTATCAGATGACCCCAAAACTTGCACTTCCATTGAAATCTCGAAATTGATTGTAATATTCTGAGCGAATGAAAAGGAACGATGAAAGACGTCTCGTAGAGGAAATCCCAAATTCATTTTCATATTTTAAAATTATTTCTCGTCTCCAAATTTATAATCAGTTCATTTTTGAACATTAATCAAATGGTATACAGTACAACAAAAAATCAGAAATAAATCACTACTATTACATTTTTATCGGTTTCATAAGTAATTTTTTTCGTGCGAGCCTGCATATGTGTTGACTTACTAGTAGATTAATTGGAAGGTGATTCGTGTGCTGGCACAATCTCTTCTGATATATTTGGCTTCTTGTGGTAATAAGGTCATCGAATGGAATTATGTCGATGTCTCTGTATAAATTCTTGTTTGTCACGAACTATGGGTTGTCGCAAGACGTCGTATGTTTTAGTTTTGAATCTGCGAAAAATATTCAATATACGAGTAGTTATTACTTCTCTGTGGTGTCGTATTAATCCATTCGGGTTCCATAACATAATTTTATGACAGCAGCGATTCTATTTGTTATAATTTCGGCTTTAGAATGTTTTGATATCTTCGGAAGGAATTTTCAATTTCTTGGCACATGTCTATTTGGGCAGAAAGGAGACTATATGGAAGTGGGGTGTATCGGATTATTGAATATGTGAAGAGGTGGACAGTAAATGATATTTTTCTGTGAATGGGCGTGCTTCTTTAAGTTAGAGAATTTTCTGAGTTTAAAAATGGTAGTGTTTGAGTGGAGGGAGAAGTCGTCACTATACATTTTATATGTGAATTATTTTCAGTGCATGTGTAGAACTTCATTTAATTTCGATAATTGTAAAATTTTGCATAAATGTTGATGATGTACTGATATTTGTCTCATTTTTCGTTTACTTTTCATAGCGTTAAATTCAGGTCGCTATATTTCGTTCATTAAACCCCAAAATATCCAAGCAGTTATTTCATATTCAATAAAATTCAATTCAATAATATAATAATACCAACCTCATATGATTCTCTACAAACGATTAAAAAGAGATGTGAAATTTTAGCACAAATTTATTAGTATTACATTAAATAGTGGAAATTGGAAATTATAAATTAGAATTTTTTTCTGAAATAGCATTTATTGGCTAATTTGTATTTTGGGAAGTGCGAACAACTGATATTTTCTTTAACTTCATATATTTCTTTTGAAAGAGATGGAGGGAGAGGGAGAGAAGTGAAAAGAGGTATAAAAAGAGGGGGAGAGATCGGGCAAGTGAGAGAATGGAGAAGCTAAGAGAGACAGAAAGAGAGGGAAAAGACATGATGCGGGGGGAGTAAAAAGAGGAGGGGAGTGGAACGGGTGAGAGGGGGAGGTAGAGGGGAAGAGAGGGGAGATAGTCAAAGATAGAGAGAAAGACACAGGGAGAGTGAGGGAATTGTGGAATTTTATTCGTGGCATTCGTGTAAGAGTAACGAGGTTTTAGTTCTCCTCCGAAGGCACCGCGTCGTTATACAGTTACCGCTACCGTACCTTTTACTCCTGGACTCGCGTTTAACCTCACTCGTTACTTGTTTAATTTATGGCAAATAAAGCGAGGTTTGCTGCGAGGCTAATGATTTTTTTGGCTAGCGTGCCACCACCACCCCCACTTGTTATCTGTCTGCTCCACCTCAACAGCATCATTGTCATTCATAAATTTCCAGGAAATGCAGCTAGGTAGAGTTGACATTTTATTATCTGACGAACCCTAGTACTACACAAATAATTAAAACAATGATGTTTCTTATTCCTATTTGATGCTTGTACGTTCCCTTCTTTTATCATTACACTTTCACAACTGTTAAATTTTTTTCGTATGCGTTTAACGCAACAAACTCCTAAAACAAAAATATATATTTAACGAATAAATCATCGCTTTAGCTAAAAAGCTGTTCGGAAATAATGCGTGGAATATGATATTAATTTTCATAAATAATATCGAATCTTTAGAAAAATATTTCCCAAAGAGTACACCATATTACAAGTAGTGATGTTTAGCAATTACAGATGAACCTCCATATTTGAAATCATAAATTACAACGATTTTTAATATTAGTCTTAATATTAGTTCTGACAAACGTATTCATGAAATTTAATTACCTCTTTTTTGTTCAACTTCATTACTACAATCGAATAAATTGCTAATTTGCATTTTGACGCACATGAATGTTCAGAATTATTTAAAAAAATATTATCAGAAAATAGAGCGAGACATTACGGATTAATTATCGTCTTGATCAGAGCTAACATATTTGATGTTGTTTTGTTTGATTGATTAATTAGTGATTCCGGGCGCGTCAACTGCTAAGGTAAACATAACCGCAAGTGTAGTGCAGGTTTTCCTCGCGGGAGATGGTAGTGATCATCCCCCGCTGGATGGTGAGGGCCGGCACCAACCTACGTCGGTTTACGGGGATTTTCCCCAACCAGAGAACTCCCGCCGGGATAAACTTCCGACTAGTGTGATAGTGTAATGCGTGTGAGTGTATGTGTGTGCAATGTGTGTGTAAATAGGGTATGAGGAAAGGACAAGGATGAGGAAGGAAAGATAGCGCGCGGTCCTTGGCCCGTTTCTTAGGGTTCTGCTTCGGCATTCGCCTCGTGTTGATCGGAGAAACCACGGAAAACTACCGATCAGAGTAGCCGGCCGCTAGAGTTCTCCAGACAACGGCTGAATTGACCTAGCTGTCTAAGTAGTGTCGAAATTCCAGTCGCCGTCGGGATTCGAACCCTAGGACCTCCTAGTCAGAGGCACTGCAGAG
Organism: Acheta domesticus; assembly: GCA_031308135.1. Lineage (NCBI taxonomy): Eukaryota > Metazoa > Arthropoda > Insecta > Orthoptera > Gryllidae > Acheta > Acheta domesticus. Next base: position 11,568 of record JAHLJT010001078.1, read on the forward strand.
ACATCAATTGATGCTCTGAGCCACCTTTGCCGGACTAATCTCATGGAGTTAATTATTGGTACATTGAATATATTTATTTGATTCTTGTCACGAGACTACTTAGACTCTCCAATGTCACGAGACATTACATCCTATGATCTGTCCCAAGATGTCGTCTAAGAACCCCGCAGACTCGTCAATCCCTGTGCTAGGAGCCGGGCTCATGTGCGGACTCAAGCGAGCGAGGAAGCGACCGAGCACTCGGGTGGGCGGGGCCACCACGCAGACGCCACCCGAAGGAAAGGAAAAGGCGAAACAAAGGAGGGCAAGGCAAGGGAAGACGAGAGAAGAGGACGGAACGAGCGGGAGCTCCTTCAAACAATCACTTGGCACAATGGGCGACCGCCGCCTACACCGCCGCCGTCATCGCCACCGCCGCCGCCGCCGCCGCCGCCCGCGCTAAAGGTAATGAGGCCACGCGCATGCGCGGTGAATTATGTAGAGCGAGGGCTTACGCATGATAAATACGTTTCAAGAGTCCCTCGGGGGGGTTTACCCCATTTACATTTGAATAACTCATTATTATTGCATGTATACAAATAAGTGAAATTTACGTTGTGCCGCCGCGCACAGACGCCTCCAGACGCGCGGCGACCCCGCCGCCCCCGCCCCCGCCCCCGCCGCCGCCTTCGCCGCTAGGGGGCGCGCGGGGTTCCAAGTCGCTCATATTTCTTGCCCTACATTTGCACCGCGCCGTGTGTCCCGGCTGCATTAGTTTTAAGGTCGCTGTGTGCCGCGTGGAGTAATGAACGCCTGCCACCGACGGCGCAGAGACTGCCATCCGTCTGCCGCCCGCCTCTTGTCGGCGTGCAGCGGGCGGAATGCTGTCCGTGTTTAAAGCGACAAATGTACCGGGAGTGGGGAATTTGAATGTTTGGAAGCTTTAAAAAAGATTCGGGATTGGAAGTTTAAATTTTTGCTTTTGTTTGTGTTGTGATGTTTTGAATGAGAGAGTTTTATTTTTTTTTGTCCGTCCGCGCAAAGGAAGGGAAGAAGGAATGAAGTTTATGCTTTTCACCATGAACCTAAGAGATTATTTTTGAAATCGCGTTTGATCTATTCAAAGTATTTTGGTGGCTATTAAATCAAATGATCTACTTTCAGCGAGAAAATATTATAAGGTGTTTAAAACGGTGCTGAAGATTGGTACAGTCTCTCTCGTACTAGTTAATTCCCTTATCTGATTACTCGGGGTTATATTTGTGGTTTTGTCCCATCTCTTGGCAGCTGCCATCTATTGGTGCCTAAAGAACATCTTTTTCACATTGTTTTTCAATTTCTCGGTCCCCTAGAAGTCAAATTGAAATGTAACTTAATGTTATAGAGTAGCGAATTTTGGTCCTATATGCAAATTTTTATTCAACAATTTGCAGCCGTTTTTGAGATAATGACGTTTGAGCGTTTCTGAAACTGCGCATTTTGAAATTCATCCAAAACTATTGAGTTTTCGAGAAACTTCATTAAAAATTATTTGAAGCGTTTGTACTTAGAAATGCGAAATCTGTAATAAAAGCCAGAAATGTAAATACTAACGATGTTTTAGTGAATGCATTCATGTAATTTTTGAAAAAACAAAAGAATACATTTAGGACTATCAGTTCAAAAAAATTATAGAAAGAGTTGCGACCCGTTTTCGGGAAAGCGTTTCAGAAAGTAATCAATTTAGGCTGCTTTTTATAGAAAAATTTTGAGGTATTGATAAACATTATGAGGCATAATTTAAAGAACTTGAACTAACATATGCAATAATTAACATGCAATCACTTCTCTGCAATATTTTCCCGTCATATGGTACAACTGGAGATCCCAAAACCTCTATTGAAAACTCTAAATCGATTTTCTGCAACATTGTATACCTTTCTCTATATTAGGTGTATTACTACGTATATATGTAAGGAGTATACGAGAAAATAAAATTCATATTATGGTCAGCAACGCGGCAAATATTCAAAGCCTCGCCTCATGTGATTTTGTAATTTTTATTTACTCGTCTTGATATTTAGCACGTTCTTTGTTATATATTTAGCAGGTGAGTGTTTTGTTTCACTGTATAAGAATATTTCGTCGTTCAAATACTCGGAATCTTACAGTTCCAAAACCTTTCTGTTTCTTGCTATACCGGGATTCAGAATTTTTTCTCGGGTGACTAGAAGTTGCCTCGCTGAAGGCGTGGTCGTTTCGATTTTTGTTCTGTGAGTGGCATATGAATCACTTTCGTGAGGCCTAAACCGTGCTTAGGCCGGTGACCAGGACAGCCAATAATCTATAGACCGAGTCCCGAAAATCTATTTTATTGCGGTGAAACCTAGATGGAATTCTGTGTTGCCTTCGCGATTATTATTTACTTTTATTTTATTATTACTTTTCTTTGTATATTATAATTTTAATGTATTGTTATTATTATTATTGTTATTACACATGGAATCTTTATGCTCTTGAGATTGGGTTTAAGATTCTTCTGTACTTGCGACGAAATCAGAAGTATGGTTCGTAACGTTAACGTGCCAGTAAGTCCTCACCGATACAGAGAAAATTGATTACGACGGATGTTTTTTCCGGTCTGACAAAAAATCCAAAAATATTTCACAAATTTCCTAACAAAGTAATAACGTTCTGATTTTCATTCAAGCTCAACGAGCCTACTTAACAAACTTTCCCTTCTTTCGTTAGATTTCGTGCCCCAATCCACGTGCTGCGATAAAGTATCAGGATATTAAAAGAGAGGAAGCATCTGTGCGCATGACCCTCCTTCGCACGAGTAGGTAACATATTTTAAAAACCCGAGTTAATTACCTAAAAGTTTCCTGCAATATCGTCTTGGTAATAAACGCGTAGGGTCGTAACTGTGCTCTTGTGCAAGGCCTGGGAAACATGTGCTCATCTCGCGAAGCTTCACTTCTCCCGATTAAAAACATCACGGCTGCGGCGCGTAACTCCAGGTTATTGCGGTGAAATTCAACAGTGTGAAACGCTCCGCGCCACTCCACACCGCTCGCTATTTTTGCACGGAAGTGGAACGGTTATTCGGTGGTCATAAATGAATGACGAATAGAGCAACGAGCGGAAATTCTATTTTTCAATTCGACAATCGTTATGGCAGAAATATTTTATTTCCCTTAATCGTCTGCTATTTTCAAATTCTCTCTCTCTCTCTCTCTCCAAATTTGTGAATCTAACGCAATATACTGCATTGAATAAAGCTCGTGAATGTTTGTGGGTACTGACGTGACAAAGCAATTCCACTCTCGATTCCTTGCATATGATAAACCGACGCGTATCTAATGACACTGTATTTTGATGTGAAGCAAGATATTAACTAACGCATTCAAGTATAAATATTGAGCGTTCGAAACGAACAGTTGGAAATAATTATGTAAATTATATGCAGCAGCCGGTGAATTTCCACTCCAAAAAGTTGGAAATTTGTACCATAAAGTTCACCTCTGTTATTTTGTTTCATGTATACATAGGATGCATTACAATTATTGCCATCTGATAGATATTACAAAATATACATATTCAAGTATTAAATATACTTCGTTGTTTATTTGCATTTTTATAACCCATGTTATTACATCTGATGACACTTTTATTTAATTTTGATGATACGTAAAATCTTACGTAACATTTAACTGACAACACATTGATAAATTCTGAACAATGCGGAAAGTAGGTTTTTAAATACATTTTCTCTTTTGTTACATTTTTATTAATTCAGTATTTTTTTCTCATTAGCTTTTTATCTTTCGATAATTATTTTACATGTGTTAATATTATCCTATTTTTTCCACTAATATATATTAATATTTGAGTTGTGAATAAGATCAATGAAATGATTACTCAAAGCAATTGTTGAGTAAAATCTGTGCCAATAATTTTTTATTGAGTTTTTCGCAACTAATAAAAAGAAATGAACGCTCCTTTTTTGTGCAAGTAAGTTTGAAAAATATTCCAGCAGTAAACACTGCAGCTTTTCAACAAGAAAAACTGAAATAATACATAAGGAATAATATTTTCAAATGCTACAGTTTTACCATAAACATAGCTAATAAATGAAATATAGACACTAACTAAAGAAATTGGGAATAGTTCTTACCCAGCGAGTGAAACACATACAAACTAGGGTGCTCTTGAGAAATGAACATATTTTCTCGACTAAATCGTGTAAATTGAAGAATTTGTAACTGTAATGATTTGAGAAAATGTTACCATTTACTTTCGTATTAATTTCAATGTTTCCCAAATGAAAGTAATATTATATTAGTGTAGGAGTTCGGTAAGAAAATTCCTACGCATCTCTTAGAAAAAACAAAACAAGACGTTTCTTAATAATATTTTCTTAATTAATTTTTTCGAATTTTCCGAAATTAAGGGAAGCTAATTTCCAAATGATTTTCCAAAAAGTCATAATTCGTATTTTAAACTCAAAATAACACACATTCTGTCTACAACTGCTCACTACCATACAAGCAAGTGATATTATCGGCTCGCATTTCGAAAAATAGTTCTCAAATGAGCTAACAAATGGCAGCACAATACAGTCACGTCAATTCTTTTGGTACAAAACTGCATAGAGTCCTCATCACCATCCCAATATTACACATATTTATAAGGAGACAAACAGACATTACTCCTGTCGTGTGTACCAAATTAGAGTCTAAAAACCTTTAATCTCATACATTCACACATGCATCTATTCACACATCTATCTATACAGGCATCATAGTAAATATCAAGTTAGTTCGTTTCAGGGATTCTCAAAATGGATTTTATTCCCAAATTCTTGACCTCGAAAATTTGGACCATTTTCTGTACTTGTACCATTTTCTACACTGTAGTGCATATAGACAAAACTTTAAAATCTTTAAAACCTAAATATGTTTCGCAATGACTTCGGTAAGTTCTATATTATAATCTATCTTTTATAATCTATCTCTATCTTCTGAAAGTGGATCACAATATCCATGAAAGTTTCGGACCCCCTTCTGAAAGTAAATGGTCAGATAAAAATGCATGCTTCAGTTCATTAAACGGAAGACTTATTCAAATGGAGTTATTTGCATTTGTTTATGTTTTTTAAAATATAAATTTCGCATTTCTCTTGAATCTTCTCACACTTTTAAAACATTTTGTTCTGATAAAGTCGCAATTGAAACAATTTCTGCTATTTTAAATGTTTGGAACTAATGCCATTTATACCATATTTTTTTCTTTTTACTTCAGAAAAATAAAATCATACTTAGTACTTTTCCATGTAATAATGGCTTAAGATTTCTGTTTAAGTAGGCTTAATATTTTACCAAAATACTTAATTTAGGGAAATATTTTGAAGCCTTGCGTTATACAAGTATCTAACGGGAAGGAAACTATGTTTATTATCTCATTCGCCTGCACCCAGTGACTAGTCCAAGAAGAGAGCATGGGACCATGATTCACCCTCCGAAGCCATTTTTTTGTAATTTTACTATTTTTTCAAATCAGTTAGCACGTATTGTTGCATCACATTCAAAGAAGTATTTCTATTATGAATAGACTAAATATTTTTGTATTTCAAGTTAACAATTAAAATATTATTATTTCAAAAATATTAAAAGAAAAATACGAACTGAAATTGGCTCCTCTCTGAAACACTTTATGGATCCGCCTCTACTTACTAGCCCTTCCGTCCCATATAGTTCATGTTAATTCGTCTCTTACTAAATATTTCACAATACTTTCTCTACTGAGATATATTTAACCAAATTTATTCATGTCACTCAGTTTTCATCTTTCCTTTACGACACTAGGGTATTTTTAGATACAGCATCTGAGAAAAAAGAAATGCATTATTCATGATAAGGAATCACATTTCACAGGCTTGTAGACTGACAATGCGTCATGCTATGATGTATTGCTTTCTCGATAAATCGAAACGTCTTTCGTATTTCTCGCTGTGTCGCACCCGGCGGCACAGTTGCCTCTCTTCCAACCTGTGGAGCCTTGATCGAGGCGCACAGAACTACCCAGCCAGTATCAAGCACATTTTAACAAAATATCTCTTACTTTCCTGAGCAAGACTGCTCTAGCTCTATCTTCTTTTTGTCTTCTCTTTCTTCCTTCTTCTCCTCCGTCTTCATCTTGTTGTTGTTATTATTATTATTATTATTATTATTATTATTATTATTATTTTACAAATCCATAAAATCTACACATCTATATATTATTATTAGTTTTATGTTTATCTCTTTATTCACAATTTCCTGGTTTTGTACAATCATAAGATATCAATCGAAGCATAATTACAATTTTTCGTTTGATAACTTCCAAATAACAAAATGAAACCACATATAAACTATCAATATAAAATTCAATAAAAAATGGTGAAACAATTATTACATTGCATATTCATTATATAAATTATTACACAAGTGTATTTCTCCATATCAAACTTTACATAATTTCTACATGATTCCAACCATACATTTTCTGACCATAGAGCACGTATTGATGATTATAGCTTTCTGGATGTTGATCATTAAATTTATTGATGTTCTAATTCCCCAATCCCTTAATTGTGACCTTCGGGACGATGCCAGTGGCTGACAATACTATGAGTTTAATCTCGGAATGTGTCATTGTCCATTCTTCCCTCACAAGGTGGATGGGGTTCTCTATATTTTCCAACTTCGTTTCGTAGGTTGTCATTATATTATTAATATTTACGACAGCTAAATTCCAGATCTTCTTTGGTTATCTTATTCCATATGGTGATATCCGGTCTATTGTGATTGTTGGTTTTATCAGTCAGAATGCTCCGGTCCCAATATAATTTGTAGGTCTCAGTTCTAGGACCCTTTTGTGGTTGGAACCGATAGTATGGTGTATTATCCCACAGGAGGCCACACATCTTGGCAAGTTTGGCGAGGATAATTCGCCCCACGTTTTCATACTTCAGTTTATTTTCAGTGGGTGCTAACGTACTTAACCCTGCTAATACGTGCTGGATTGTTTCAGGACCTTGTCCATATATTCGACAATCGTTTACCACTTCTGGATCTTTTAGTACGCATTTTAGATACTTTTTTGTTGCTATTACTTGATCCTGTATTGCCACAATAAGCCATTCACTCTGAGTATATGTACCCTACAGTGAGCCATTTGTACATGTCAGAGTGTACAGTTTGATTGGCTATTACTGGGTATACACCGTTGAGTGACTTCTGCTTTAACTTGTTTATTTCGTCGGCCCGTGATAATTGTTGCATATTCATGTCATGCCTAAGGTTGAGAGGGGTGTGATTATCTGGATGTTGGACTTCATTGTGAAGTTGCGATGTCATAGCTTTATTTCTGAAATAATCTCTCAAGAACTTAATTTGTTTGAAATGCAAATTTGAGAAGCTAATAATACCCCTCCCCTTTTCTTTCTCGGCAGTGACCCGCTGTATACAGCTTCTGGGATGGTGATATCTGTAACGAGTCATTTGAACTCTAATGGATATTTCCATGCCCTCGATATCTGTCTTGGACCATCTGATGATACCCATCGAATATGTAAGCGCTGGAATTGAAAAGGTATTAATAGCCGCTGTGAGGTTTCTTTGAATTGAGACAGGATTTCAAAATTGCCTTTAGTCGACTTTCAAACTATATCTTCAGTTCTTTGATTTATGTGTGGGCTATTGTTAGATTTTGTTCTATTACAAGTTATTTGTAGAAGTCGTGTATGTTTATTGCTGTTATTGTCTCTTTAGACAAGGTCTTATATTGCCTGTGAGCTTGCCCTTTTTCATGCATTGGAAAAAATTTTGCATTTGTGAATTCCCAGTTGCATTCCCGCATCGATAGAACAGTTCTCGGTTATTTCCAATAGCTTTCCCAGTTCACGTTCTGAATAGAAGTACTATTTTATATCATCCATGTATCCGTGATTTGTTATTTTACATTTTCCCAAGCCTTTTAATTCAACCCTGATTAATTTTTGTCCAAGAGAAGTTGAAAGTGGGTGCATTGTGAAAACAAAACCAGTAAGGACTGAAACTATCGCCTTGGAAAGTGCCACATTTGATATCCAATGTTTGTAGTAATTACCATCGTATTTGAGGTAATAATAATACTGGTACGCCATTGGTTCTTAACTGATTTCAGAAATGCACATTTGTAGTGTTAATCGGTATATTGACAAAATATAGATACTCCAGTCCTGAGGCATTTTTATAATCAACAAAGCAGGTGTAGAGATTGCGGGTCCTTTTGGCTGCCTGAGACGTGATAACGCTGTTAATAATGAGTTGCTCTCTACAATCCATGGAACCCTTACAGTATCCTTTCTGAACCTCTGCAAGGATTTTATAATGTGCGCAATGTTGTTCTATTATTGACTGAAGGCAACTGATAATGATTTTAGAAACACATTGAGGCAAGTGATTGGGAGGAAATTTTTTGGGGTAACCTGTATCATCTTTTTAGGCTTGATAAAAGTCTTATCCTCACGTAGATAATTGGGATTTCTTCCGGTTCTCGAGATAATAGTTTATTAATCCAAGTATTTTATAATGTAAACTGGTGAATCTTGTGAACAGAATTATGGAGTCCATCCCAACCCAGGGCATTTCCAGTTGTGTAGCTTGCATAAAACGATTTAAAGTGCCTATTTAAATGAATGATGTGTCATGTTTTAGATTTCTTTTGAATCCAATCTGTAATTGTTGTAGCCATGATGCGTTGATATTGAAACAGTTTTTTCTTGATTCTTGACCCGATGTTTTTCCAAAATTCTTCTACTGTTGATTGCGATGGGATTTTGATTAACTTCAATTTTGTCTTTTGCTATTCTTTGGTAGAAAATCTTTTGATGGACATGGAAATCTCGATAGTCCTGTTTTCCTTCTGAGACTTTTAAAGTAACGGTGCAGTCGTTGATTGTAGTCATTAGTTGTTGTTTTTGTGTGTCTGTGTCAATAAACCTGTTAACGATCTATTTTCCGATTTGAATTTATCTCAGAGACTTCATTTAGACATGAGGGGCCAGAGAGACATTTGCGCCCATCGGGGATCCAGTGTTCCTGCCCGCTTCGTCTGGCATCACGGGGAGCATGGCATTTTCAACTGCTTTTGTCCGTCCCATGTGTCCAGCAGCCTGCATGCCCAGCCGTTCGAAGATCTGGCTGCCATGTGCTGACGTTGCAGTACATACATACGAGAAAAACTTAAACGGCAACCGTGAATGGGGCGCGCATTTGCAGAGACGGACGAATCCGCTCGCAAAGGGATATCTCAATCTCAAACTGCGCGGAGGCCCCACCCGCTCTTCACCGCGCCGCGCCTCCGCGTCGTTCGCCGGGGCTCCGCTGGCAGGTGGCGCCACGCCGCCGTGTGTACCTGCCTAATGAGGGCGCGCGGCTTCGCGCTTCGCTCACAGGGAGGCTGCCGCGGGGCGGCGAGACGGAACTGTCTGCCTGGGAGACATGCGCTAGTGCAGATCATGATGCGAAGACTGAGAGATATTCTAGGATGAGATATTCGCCTGGTTGGCGCGGATCAAATATCGTCAAGCGGGGCGAGACTGGGCTACATGGGGGCGAGAACGTGCCAGGATTCATTCCTGAGATGTTCGCATCCTATTGGCAGGTGTTCAAACTTTGCTGTTTCTAGCTTGCACAAATAACTAGCATGATGATCATGGAAAGTCCTGCTTTATATAAGTGGTGCTTTTTTGCGCCAAATGTCATGCTGAATGTCTGTGCCTAATTAGTGTGGAGTTGATGATTGAATATTGTTGATATTGTTTGGTTTTGCTAGACTTAAGTGAAATCCGACCTCGTCTCGAGGTAAGTTGATGTCAATAGCAACAAAAAATATTGTAGCAATACTCAATAAAGCAATCTCACGCTAATTTGCTAGCAGACGTTCAGCAAGGCACTTGGTGCAAAAACGATCATATTCAAATATCATAAGGTTAGCTACTTGTGCAAGTTAAACAACGGTCTTATACTTTGAAATGTCCAGAAAATGGAGCCTTGCTATATTCCCGACATCAGTGGCACAGTCCTACGCTCCGTTTGACGGTACCTCATGCCACAACATACGAGGCCTTAGGTGTGAACGTGCTGTACGCACATAAAGGGACTAAAAATAATTATATTTATTGTATTTTAATATATATTAAATTCATGTTTATGGGAGGGAAGGAGTTCTCTAGTATCTCCTCAATTGGGAAGTGCTCCATATGGAGCAAGAGACAGACAGAGCAAGACCAGGCGCCTATTCTTCTTGGCCCGTTTATTAGGGCTCCGACATTCGCCTGGTGGTTGATTATTATTTACTGGAATTATATTACTCCGACATTCGGCTGGTATTGATCGACAGACCATGGTAA